>JAECUM010047741.1:0-34949 GCA_016617855.1 Megalonaias nervosa
ATATATATATATATATATATATATATATATATATATATATATATATATATATATATATATATATATAATCATAGTTATGTTTTATACTTTCTAAAATGTCTTGTTTATCTTTATAACTAGTGTCATTTATTTTAATAAAGTCTATCTATTTATTTTCCCCTTTTTCAATTTCCATCCTTTTGTAGAGTCCCCTACCTTTTTTATATAATGCCCAAATTTTCCCGCTCTAATTTGTATCCCTTTTGTAATTTCACTTTCTATTTCTTTCAATTGTTTGATTATTTTATCCTCCTATTCAGTTATTGGTCCAATTTTAGTTATTATTTCAAAATATTTCCTCTGTATCCATTGTTTCTGTAATTGTTTTGTTTTGCTGTGATATTTAATTATTTGTTTTATTTCTTTTTTAATTTTTTCCCAATTATTCATAATGTCACCATAATACTTTAATTTTAGATTATTTAGATGAGTGTGAACAGCGCTCATATACTCGCTGCCGAGCAAGTGAGCACTGTTTATCTTCCACACACCTTGCCCCCGTTTAATTGTATTAGTAAGTGTTAAATCGAGTGTTACAGGTTCATGATCAGATATTGGTTCAGGTATGATAGTACATTTATTAATAACATTAATTTGCCCTTCTGATATGTAAAAGGTGTCTAATCGACTTTCTTTATTATTAGCATATTTATATGTATATTCCCTAAGATTTGCATTTGAGTGCCGGAAAGCATCTATTAAATTGTTAGATTTTATAAAGGTTTTTATCAATTTTTGCAGATTTTCATCTGCATCCATAAGTCCTTCACTTTTGTCTTAGTCTGATTGTATCCAATTAAAATGTCCCCCCCTATAATGCATGATTCTAGAGCGTAGCGCTGAATATAGTGGTTTGCAATAGTTACAAAAGTAGATTTTTTGGGCGTTATTCCTCCAGCCGATATATATATATATATATATATATATATATATATATATATATATATATATATATATATATATATATATAATTATATAGATAGATAGATAGATAGATAGATATTGAAAATATTCCATTTATTTATGTTTATATGCACCAATCTTCCTAGTAATTCATTCGGCACTATAAATATTTCAAGGTTTAATCAATTGGCGGTGCTCCAAACAATTTTAGCCACAACAGACTTACTTTCTGTTGGGTGGTTACTGACGAAAACTATAGCGTCTGGGTCTTCTAGTTTTTTCACCACATTCTCTGGCATGCCATGCGTTTCCTGTATTAAGATTATGTCGAACGTTTTAGATTTGCTATGAGTTTGTTAATTTTATTAATAATACAATTGATATTCATAGTCAAGACTTGCAGGTTTAGTCCCTCCATCTTGGCTATGTCAAAGTTAATAAACTGTATATTTGCGTTATAAACGTAAGGTTATTAGGCTTATGTGTTTCTGTATATAGTTATTTAATTATTGGCAGTTGTCATGGCTCTGTATTCTTCTATGCTTATTATCCTTTTTTATCGTCTCTTGTTAGAGATGCGGTACGTAATCTGGTTGGTTCTTGTTCTTTTATTCCTACACGCTATTATATCGCCTATAATACCTTCCTCACTGGGGTTTTGTGCTTCCTCATAAACTCCACTATCTCCGCTTCCGTTGGATGTTCTATGCGCAGATACATTTCTTTTCCTTTTAGCAGGTACTTTGGGAGTTGAAGCATTGATTTCACATGTTTTATCGTTCAAGTCTTTGTCGTTGTCCCTCTTTTCGGACTCTTGAGTTTGAATAGGGGATTCAGCAGTGGCTTCGAGATTCATGGTCTCCTCTATTGCCTTCTCCGGTGTGTTTTGTTTCTCGGCAATGGGACTTGTCTGTACGCTTTCGCATGCTAAAATGTCTTTTTTGTGTGTGTTACTCTCACCAAATTGTGGCTCCACCATAATGATATATGGAGCAGTGTTTGTTTCCACCAGGTGTGTTTTGTTTCTTCACTTTCCTCTTTTGTAGTAGTTTCCTGGCTCTTTGTTTAGCTTTCTTCCTTTCTGCAGAACTGGTCTGATCCGCAGACTCTCACTTGGCTGATTGATCTTGAGTGGTATTTTCTGTGCTGTCTTGTGTGTCAGGTTGTGTTAACGACGTACTTTCTTCTGGCTTTCGGGTTTTCGTTTGCTCTTCTACGGCTTCTGGAACTGTTTGCAGTGCATCCTCTATATCTGCGTCTAGTGTGGTAGCTGCTGAAGCATAGGTTTTGGGCGAAGTGTGATGTTGCATGTGGTATTGGCATTCCCGAGGTAGGTGATGGCCCGTGGCTCCACAATGGTTACATTTTCGGTGATGTTGGCAACCTCTATATCAAGATTTAATCAGGAAGCCAATCACATAGAAGGGTGGAATCTTCTTAGCGTCTTCCGTTGTAACACTAAGTATCCTCACCCCTGTATATACTGAGGGGAAACCCCAGTAAGTGGCCATATGCGATTTCAGTATCTTCACGCCATATGTCTTTTCTATTTTTATCTGGAGCTTTTTCGTCAAGACTTCTAATGTTTGTCCGTAGAAGTGTACTTCTGTCAGTTTTCTCCCAGTGGTTTGATAAGTGGTGGTGGGGCGTAGATTTTAATTGGTTTCCCTCTTAGTTCAATTTGATTGGTTATTTGCATATAGGGGAACTTCACCCTTTGCCAATAGACAAAAAGAGTCCTCTCCCTCCGTTTTGCAGGCCCAGTATACCGCTAGATTTTGTCCCTCTGGCTACTAGATGCTGTAAGACTTCTGCTGGTCGCGGCCTCTCGCTTTCCGCAAAGCTAGTTAAGTCCAGTACTTGGCAGCCTGACGTCCTGTATGCAAGGAGCATTCTGCCTTGTTCTGTTTCGTTTATGGCTGTGGGAAAATAGCTCTTAACTTTCCTCCTTTGTTCTGCGCTAGCTATGTATGTATTTGACTTGAGAGAAGGTGCGAACTACCCACTAAGAATTGAAATGAATATTTGCAAATATAGTTCAAACAAAATCAAATTGGCATAATGTAAATAATGGAGTGTAAGAAAGATAAAGTAAAATATTTTATACCTTCTAGAGGTCCTCAGCTAAACCTAATACAATCTCAATAGGTGTATGAACTTGTGAATACAGCTCACTAATATAATCCAAACGTATCTGTCAACGCTCAAATCTCTTGGATGAAATAAGAAGACTTTCCTTCTTGAGAATGAGTGTCAGAAGTTTTTAATAATATATTATACTTTGATATATTATCTACGATTGTGCAATATTTTATCAGAACTCTAATTATATAATAAAAGTTATATTCTGTTTATTATTTACGATAATATAAATAAACAAGTATTCTATAACTCATAACATATGGAAATTTTATTATTTTCAAATGAATTAGTAAACATAATTTTATAATATTAATTCATACATTCACTATTTAATTATTCGGTAAATTAGAATAATATAAACATATTCTTAAATAATTGAAAAAAGGGGACATAATTCAAATTCCAATCTTAACATAGTTTAAAGAACATAACACATTATATGAAGAAAAAAATGAATGTCGTATAGATTTTTGGAATTTAGACTTCTTGGATATACCGTATTAAGACGGTAAATCCAATATGTTTCCTTTAACAGACGTTCCATTTCATAATCAGCTATAACAATTGGTTGAGAGGAGAAATCTCGCAAAGTGTGGGAACTGTCATTAAAATGTGCGGCAACACGAGATGAAAATGATTGATCGATACCATCATTGTGTGATATACGCGTGTAGAGTGAAACCACATCAAATGTAACTAGGAATGATTTTTAATTAGTTTCGGACGTACATGAAGAACTTATAGGTCTACCTGGATACCCTAAAGGTAGTGATTAATCAAACGTTTTATGTATTTTGGGTAGAATATAAAACTGAGGTGTGCATATTATATGTGGGAAGATGTCTAGTTCATCATATATAGAGCAACTATGTATAGAGATTTCATTAATACATTTGCTTATTTTTGCTTTAATTTTTCTTCAGAAAGATTATAGGAAAGTTTTGTATAATATACGTCATCATGTAATTGTCTTTATATGTCTTTAATATAATCCTTCTTATTCATTATTACTACGGTACTAGACTTAATCAATTTTTTGTAAATGAAAACTACTTTCATATTTTGAATTTGTACATGATTGTGAGAAAAATTATATTAATTTTAATGATCTTGTATATTTAAAAAATGCTTCTGCTAATTTAATATTATCATGCACTTTGGTTCTTAGTTAGAATTAGCTTTGATAGGTTTGACACCATTTCTTTTCTCTTTCGATTTCCTTTTACCTTTTCTTTTCTTTCCTCCGTCTGTTCTTGTTTTGTATTCTAATAAATCTCCTATTATTTCTTCTGTTTGTGTTGTCTGAAATAGATCCTTTAGGGTTTCCATAAGTCTTTTTAGTGTTGCTATTACAGCTATGTTGGATTAATATTTATTCCCTTTTAATTTCAAGAGAAGTTCGTCAAGGTTGCACTCATTCCCCCCTTTATATGTAATGGTGTATGAACCTTTTGCAATCAGATTTCAAAACCATCCAGAAATTATAGGTATTCAAGTGCCAGATGCAACAGAGGCCTGTAAAATCTCCCTTTACGCCGACGATAGTACAGGTTTCTGTTGTACGGTCAAATCAATCGAACGGTATTTATTTTGGTCTTGCATGTACAATCGTGCTTCTGGCGCTAAGGTAAATTACAACCAATCTAACGGTATGTTCATGGGAAAATGGCGAACCTGCAGCTATCACCCTTTCGGTATTTCTTGGATCGACAGACAAAAAATAGTAGGTTTTCGTTTTGGCAATGATTTAAGCAACGATGACGAGTTCCAAGGGATGTTATCGCCGCGGGCGGAAGTGGGAGATAAGCACCCCACTTCCCTTGGAAATCCCACAATGGCTTGCGCCTGAGAGAGCCTGTGACAACCAAATCCAGCTCCAGGCCTTCACGAGTGACTTAACTACTAAGGCCGGCGGAACCTGTTTAAACTGACTGTAGAAGGGATGACAGGCGAGTTTCTGGCGCCTCAAAACCAGACGTTTCGGGCAGATGAGGCTCGTTAACCTTGGGTGGTCGCCTATTCAGGAGAAGGTAAACTCCGATTTCAAACCTCCGCTGTCTTGCGACTATACCCACTCATAGGAAAGGCTAAGGGAGTAAACACCAACAGAAAATCCAGAGACGGAGTCCCTAAGGCGACCTGGCATTGCTTTTAGTGTGATCTCCGCAACTCCTGCGACGTCGCTGGTGCCCTGACGTATCAGCTTGTCCTTTCCCTTGGATTTATCAGCTGCGAGGAGAGGGGGAATCAGCTGCATATCACCCTGCCCAGATTTGCGCCCTGGAGAGGACACTCCAGCTTCGCCTCATAGCGTCGACACAACAAGGGAAGCGGCATTTTACCGGTTATAAGTCACCGCTCGATTGGCGTAGAGTCAGACACCAGTGCTTGCTTCCGACGGTGGGAGAGATCAACATGTCTCGCTGGACAGCTACCGCCAGCCTCAAGCTGGACAGCCCCCGGCCAATAAGGTGCCGTCCCGCCACAGTTTGCCTGCCTTGCTGGGTGCGTAGGGCTTAAGGTACACGAGTACCTGACAATCGGACTGCAACTAATGCACCAAGAAATAATAAAAGAAAACCAACAAGGAAAGCTGTAATCCTCAAGCTAGCTACCTGGAATGTCCGGACCATGCTGACTGGGCTCTCAGATGACCTCCAGGCAATTAGCGATGCTCGAAAGACTTCAGTCATCAACGTCGAACTTGAAAGGCTCCAGGTCGACATCGCCTCACTACAGGAGACACGGTTACCAGATTCCGGGTCCCTCAGAATAAAGAACTACACGTTCTTCTTGCAAGGAAAGAGCGCAGACAAAGCCACAGCATAAAGTGTCTTGGAGGCATCCTCCGGTCAACACTGGCAACAGCTGGACTTGATCATCACCAGACGGTCTACCATGAAGGGTGTGCTTCCACAGTGCTGACTGCAACTCGCTGGTGTGCTGAAAATGAAGCCTGAGCCAAAGAAGATCCACCGCTCTAGTCAAGAGGGTAAACCACGCATTGATGTGAGCAAGACGTCATATCCAGACAAGGCTGGGGAATTCACTTATGCCCTCTCCAAGGCGTTCGATTCAGAACCTCCCTTCGGCAGTACCAAAGAGAAATGGGATCACATCAGAGAGACTGTGTACAGCACAGTAACACGGATCTTTGGTAAGAAACAGACAAAGAACAACGACTGGTTTGAGGCCACCTCCGCAACACTTATGCCAACCATAGAAGAGCGTCGCATTGCCCATCTGGAATACAAGCATTCCACCTGCCAGAGGACACTACAGGCTTACAGGTCTACCAGAAGCAAAGTTCAGAGGTTAACACGGCAGTGAGCCAATGAATACTGGCTTCGGCTCTGTCAGAATATCCAGTCAGCAGAAGATATAGGAAAGATCAAAGGCATGTACGATGGTATAAAGAAAGCAATGTGTCCCACGAAGAAAGTGACAGCAACTATGACGTCTTCCGCAGGCGATACCATCTATGACAAGGGCAAGCAGATGGGGCGTTGGGTGGAGTACTACTCTGAACGGTACTCCAGAGACAACCACGTGACCAACGATGCCCTCAACTCCATTGAAAACCTCCTTCTTATGGCCGAACTGGACGTGAAACATACTGCGGCAGAACTAAAGAAGGTCTTAGAGAAACTGTCCTCAGGTAAAGCCCCAGGGAAGGATGGCATCCCAGCAGAAGTCATCAAGTGCGGCTGCAGTGTGCTGATCACACACCTGCACGACCTCCTCTGCCAGAGCTGGGATGAAGGTGCAGTACCTCAGGACATGAGAGAAGCCAACATCGTAACCGTGTACAAGAACAAGGGCGACAGAAGCGACTGCAACAACTACAGGGGCATATCACTTCTCAGCATCGTGGGCAAAGTCTTCGCTCGCGTCATCCTGAACAGACTGCAGACGCTTTTTGACAGAGTGTATTCAGAATCGCAGTGCGGGTTCCGCGCAGAGAGGTCCACAATCGACATGATCCTTTCCATCAGGCAACTGCAGGAGAAGTGCAGAGAACAACACAGACCCCTCTTCCTGGCCTTTATAGACCTCATCAAGGCGTTCGATCTGGTCAGCAGAGACGGCCTCTTCACAACTCTGGCTAAGAGTGGATGCCATCAAAGCTGCAAAGCATGGTTCAGTCCTTGCATGACGACATGAAAGGCACGGTGCAGTACGATGGCTCAACGTCCGACCCCTTCGACGTCCGTAGCGGAGTCAAACAAGGCTGCGTCCCTGCCCCCACGCTCTTCGGCATCTTCTTCGCTGTCCTGCTCAAGTACACCTATGGGACGTCCACAGAAGGAATCTACCTGCACACGCAATCAGACGGCAGATTGTTGAACCTGGCACGACTAAAGGCAAAAAGCAAAGTGCGATAGCAACCATCAGGGGCATGCTCTTTGTAGACGGTGTTGCTCTAGCCACTCACACGGAAGCTGAGCTATAGAGCCTGATGGACCGCTTTGCTAAAGCATGCGATGAGTTCGGGTTGACCATCAGCCTAAAAAAACCCAACGTGATGGCTCAGGACGCGGATCCCCCAGCATCATCATCAACAACTACGAACTAGAGGTAGTAAGTCAGTTCATGTACCTCGGCTCTACCGTCACCAACAACATCTCGCTCGATGCTGAGCTCAACAAGCAAAATTGGAAAGACATCAATAACTCTCTCCAGAGAGTGTGGAACAATGGCATGCTGACTCTGAACACTAAGATCTCCATGTACCGTGCCTGTGTGCTAAGCACTCTCCTGTGCGTCAGTGAAACCTGGATCCTGTACACCTCACAGGAGAAGGGACTGAGCGCCTTTCACATGCGATGCCTCCGACGCATACTCGGGATCACCTGGAGCGATCGAGTGACAAACAACGAGGTGCTTGAACGTGCCAAGATTCCCAGAATGGTCACACTTCTCCGCCAACGTCGCAAAGATGGCTGGGCCATGTGCGTCGGATGGATGACGGACGGATCCCCAAAGGCCTTCTTTATTTGAAGCTTGCCTTCGGCAAAAGATTGAACGGACGGCCACATCTCCGCTTCAAGGATGTCTGCAAGCGCGACATGAAAATCCATGACATCGGTGTCAACACCTGGGAAGAGCTTGCTCTAGACAGGTCCAGCTGGCGACATGCTCTGACCACCGGTCTCAAAGCCGGTGAGGACAAACTACGCTTGCTCGCCGATGAAAAGCGATTTCAGAGGAAGAGAAGCAACTTCAACCCACACCAGACTCAACCTTCAAGTGCAGCAAGTGCAGCAAGGGCTGCCACTCTCGTGTTGGGCTCCATAGCCACAGCAGACGCTGCACAACCACCAACCGGGATTTCTCTCATGGGAGCACTTCCATCGTCTCTCGAGACTAAAGGATTCCAACATAGAAAGCAACAATGATCACTGGAACAAAAATGTTACTAAACTTACAAATACACATTTACTATGGAGACGCAGAAATTTACCCCTCATCTCTAAGTCCCACGTTATGAATCGTTTAGCATGCAGTATAATCTGCTATGCTGCAACCATGACTGATCTACCTAAACACTACGAGATTTTAATAAATAGGAATATCTTCACCTTTTTGTGGAAATCTAAATTTGAACCTCTTGCAAGAGCCGTATGTATCAACCCTCTCCATGATGGGGGTTTAAACACCACCCATTTGAAATGTAAAATCCAAGCACTACGTATACAACGTGTACAAAAACTACTTGACGGATTTTGCAAGGTATTAGATCGGTTTACAATTAAGATCTTCAACCCTAAGTTAGACTTTAACAAATTTACTCATACACTATATGTACACCAATTTTATCAAAAGTGCATAACCATTTTCAAAGAATTTCATGAAAATAATCCTGGTCTCAGTTTTGGTAAAGTCCTTACAAAAATATTGTATCAACGACAACTACAAAGTTACCATCTTGAACCCAAAATAACCAAGTTATATGACTTAAACTTTCCCAATATTTGGAAAAACCTACATAATAAATTACTAAACCCCATCACTAGAGATGTGTGTTTCAA
This sequence comes from Megalonaias nervosa, assembly GCA_016617855.1. Lineage (NCBI taxonomy): Eukaryota > Metazoa > Mollusca > Bivalvia > Unionida > Unionidae > Megalonaias > Megalonaias nervosa. Next base: position 9,117 of record JAECUM010047741.1, read on the forward strand.
AACCATACACGACATTTTACCCGTTAACTATGACATGTTTTTAAAACAGATTTCCAAATCTAAGTTATGCTCTTTTTGCGGTGGAACAGAAACTACTGACCATTTATTTTTTGAATGCAAATTATTACTCCCTTAACAACAGCTCATAATTAAATAGTTGAAAAAACTCTTAAGAAACTCCTTCAATATATTTTATACTTTCGTTAAATTCGGTCTTACCCCAAATGGGGCCTCGTTCCCGGAACCGGAATTCGAGGACGTATACCTCTTGTTATGTGCTGAATATAAATATGCCATATGGATTAATCGTATACAAGCATATTATCATAAAGAAATGGTAACTAATAACACTTTGTTAACCTTCTTTCTCTCCTGTTTAAAATGTAAAATCATAGATGACTTTTCCAGGCTTAACCTAGTTCACTTGCTAGATAAATGGTGTCTAGCTGGGTTTTTCTGTTCTCTCTACAATTTTGAATTAGTAATTGTTATAAGTCTAGAATAATACTCACTACTTACCATTCGTTTTAGATAAATCTAGTTTGATAAATCCTTTTCAAATTTCTTTTTATCCCTCGGTACACAGCCTTTTGCCAGAATGTTTTAATCCACGTTCACCGTACGTTTAAGAATGCCCCAAGCCATAAGAGTTTTCTCTGTCCTTTACCTCTCGATCCGTTTTACATGACGTTTCATGCTTGTACAATTTTGAATACACCTTGTATTTCAATCAATACAATATCGCTATATTTAAAAATTGATTAATAATTTCATATATTTCCATTTCCATGTAAAGTTATTATGTTAATTGCAAACTAGACACGGATCACTGCCATCTCACCTGTCTGCGTGAGTTCGAGTCCAGGCTCGGCTAATGTGGGTGCGTGAGAAAGCCTGCCAGTAGCTTCTCGTGGGTCGGTGGTTCTTCCCCGGGTTTTCCAGGGTTCTTCCTCCACCACTAATACTGGCCGCCATGTATAGCCTATCTTGTGCTGAAAAATGGCGTTAAACCCTATAACAACAACAACAACAGCAAACTAGACTGAAATAATTTATTATGTATAAATTCTTCGCCTATATGTTAACTGCAACATATCTTATTACATATAATTTCTTCGCCTTGTCGCAGTTGCGCTCCAATATTCTGTACTTTTTTTTTTATTTGTGTGTAAGAGTTTTTAAGCGCATGTATGAGCAGTAAAGGTGTGTATATATATTTGTATGTAATGCGTGTACGGGTGAGCGGGTATATCTAGTATGAGTGCAGATAGGAGTATCTGTGTCACTTGTACAGTTTAACATGTAAATATTGAATACAGATTTTACGAAAAAGAAAAAAGGTGCATTATACATAATAAAAATATTAGTAAAACTGTTTATCTCTATTTATTCATAAATTTTTGATTTAGTTATCAGTTGAGATATATGTATCTTTGAGATCCAATTTTATGTATTTTTATGAATTAAAATATCATTTTCTATGCTCTATAAGCAATTTTCATGTCAATTATTCGTTGAAGATTAAAACAATTACATATGGTAAAAATTTACGTTCTGACGTCATCTTGTTTATGTCATGTTGTTAATATAATTGATCATTTAGAAACAGAATATATTTAATGACGTAAGCAATGATATTGAATTCAGTTTGAATTCAGTCTGATGAAACAATAAAGCGAAACCGGTCACACATTATACGTGTTGGCGCTGTTTATTTTATCACACACACACACACACACACACACACATATATATATATATAACACCGATTAAATAGCTGGAAGAGGGATTTCGCACATCGCACATCCACACTCGTATAAGACCAAAGTAACATCCGAACGGAGAAAACAAAGACGTATATACCGACATACATGAGACAAGACTATGTTGCAATATCCTTGATGATTCTACATTGTATCATTAACTTGAAAAGTGGGTGAATCACTTGTATTCCACAGTTCTTGTATTTGTATTTAACATAATTATAACACTTACGCCATAACTGAACAAAGAACATTCCAGATTATATAAATAAAACTGATTGTCTTACATGAAAGTGCACAATGAATCTAACAATACAGTTATATATGAATTAAAAACTAAAGCCGATAAATACTCACTTTTTCACCCTTTTTCTCGCAATTATATGCGTATTCGGTGTTGTCCATGGTGTGAATGAAGCAGCTTTTATTTGCGGTTCCTAGGTTTATCACAATCACTTCACCTCCCTATGTGATAGCAACAAAATTATTTATAATCAATGAATAATGATTGCAATAATATTAGGTACAAATATCATTTTCTCTCTTTTGGGTACTGAAAAAATTCCTCTGAATAGTATGACTTTTTAGGTTTTAACACAATATGTATTTCCATATATACAAAATGATTTGCTTTTTTTTCTATGAAATTACTTCCACCCATAATATCCATTTATTTCCATGTTTTTCCATTGTAAAATAAATTAGCATATATGTACATAACACATATTGTAGTACTAATTATGACAAAAGTCTTATTTTGCACTGGATAAATATCGTTTGACAGTTTGCAACAAGGAGATATAAATCTAAGGCAAAATTAAAACAAAAATAAATACCAGTAAAAGTAAAAGGAAAATAAAACAATCAGGTTAATGTTCCTCAATTGCATCCCTCATATCAGCAAAGAAACAACAAATTAAACCAACGCCCCTTAAATTTGCAATTAGAGGCAAATAGATCAGATTGTGTGGATTGCCAAACATCGTTTTAAAAATTGAATTAACGAATTGAATAATTAACGTTGGTTTTTGTATATCCTTGTAAATAAATATGTTTAGATCAAGTTAATTGGCATGGAAACAGCACAATGGCGAGAAAATTCAATCACTGAGATATATATTCAAGATTTACACTGCAGCATATTTAAAAGACAATAAAAAGCGGAATAACATATTGATAATTACTCTTCGTGTCAATATTGAAACAAATATTAATACAGTTCAGAAAAATAAATTTTTGTTACAAACTTCATCGCAGTCTAGGTAGTGTTGTTCTACAATCTGCCCATTCTTCTCTACGTCCACTCTGGTTATTCCATTATCCCCAATCTTTACATCGGTTTCCATTCTGTTTTCATTTTCATGAATATTTCTTCCTGACTGATACATGATTTGCAAATCATTATCCTAAAGAAACGTACAATTTTATTCGTTTATGATCTACAAACGTTCATTGTAATAATAATAAAATGTTACACAAGAACTGTATTGAGAAATATAGCAATTTAATTCGTATCAACAATGATAGAAGATTTTTCAAATAATTAAATGTTATTAATGAACGTTTAGATCAGATGCCAAAATTTATCTTAGACATTCATCATCAATTTTTGACACAGAGTATAATACATGTATATGGAGGGTGCATGTTTAATCTACAGACTGTTCTGTCGGACCAAAAATGAACAAACCTCGATGGCAATGAAACATACGCTAATAATTATCATTGTTTTTTTGTTTCTTTCACGACCATCAGTCGATTAAAGATAGTGTTTATCTTTATCATTCATGCACCATGCTTATTCATTTAAATTTTAAAGGTAATTTTGTTAGGTTTCAAATTAATTTTAGGAATGAATTATACAGGCAGTCTTATATTTGAAATAATTTATGAAACTTTGGATTATATTTCAGTGTAAAATACAGTCGAAATTTGACAAAAAAATACAATTGAATGTTGATATTACAGACATTTATTTTGAATAAGCGCTAGTGAATGAACTTTATTTGACGAACGTACTTTTCCAATTCAATACACTACGTATAAATTTATTTGCATTTTTCCAAAAACACTTCAATTAAATTTAAAGGTTCCACCCTATTATTCCTAATGAATGGTTCCAAAATATTGTACAGTTATAGAGTTATGAAATGTCTTATTTTTCATAGAAGCTAAAATAAATATGTTACTTATTTTCAATTTCATTTTCTCTATCTTAAAGACAAACTCTAAATTTTCGCTCTATAAAAGCATTAATACATCTACTTGTCTTAACCGTATATGACTTGACATATATTCCTATTTTTGTCTGATATGACGCTTGCTTCATATTCAAGAGTATCAACAAGCAATGTGGCACTTAAAATAATTGAACATTTGAGTGAAATAGGAATTTTATAAGAATTTCGCACATTTTCTTTCCAGTTGATTTACTTCCTCTTTGCCTTGGCAAAAGAAAAGTTCTATTACCTTCTACTGAATCAGGAGATTTGGAAATATTTGCATTGACCTAATAAGAGGGCAAAATTCTGCTTTATAAAATTGCCGCAGAAGATATTATCAACGTTACCAGGTCTATATACAAGCAGTTCTTTTTAAAATATGTTTACATTACATGTCGGAACAGTTGAACTTTGAGCATAATAAGAACTCTTTCTGTCAAGTTCATTTAGTTTCATCTTACTAGCAATTTGTTCATTTTGTCGTAAAAAGCTATTTTGACTTTGTTTTCATTTCAGGACGTAAATATATTTTTTCAGCTTCATTTAGCAGGATGGGTATTGTGCATACCCATATTTGGAAGTAATTTCATTCATGCATTTTATTTTCAAGTCTTTGATTGCAAGACGTTTAAGTTCCCAAAATAACTACATTTGATCGATACGGATTATTGCAGCTTATTTAGTTAATATTAATTATATGTGTTACTAAGCAATTACGGTCCCTCAGTATCATTTATATGAATAATAATGTCAGCAAAGCAAAATTCACTAAATTCATGCCTAAAGATTCGATCTCATTATGTGGGAAATTACATTCATTGTCAGGTAAATGAGTAAGTCAGTCTGTTATAAGTGTATGCATACACACATACCTGCCTGCCTACCTACCTACCTACCTACCTACATACATACATACATACATACATAGGTATCTATTCTTAGTAGAATTAATTTATGTCCAGTTCATCGTGACCAGTATTCACTCCACGTGTATGGAAAATGTATGTTAATTTACAAGGAAATTACGAAATACATACGTTTTCTGCTTTATCTATCTCAAGTTCTCTCTCCCGTTCTGCAGCAGAGAATTTTTTCAGCAGCTGTTCAAGATCCTTTTCGAGGCTATCCTCGCTGTTAGACCTTTTTCCTGCGAATTCATGGCTATCCTCACTATTTGCCCTTGTGTCATGGAATTCCTGGCTATCATCATCATTTGCCCTTATGTTTGGGAATTCTTGGCTAGGCGGTATGATAAACAGCCCAATGCTCACTAGGAATAATGAAAGAGTGCCCGCCATCTAGGTACGTTAAAAATAGCGTCAGCATTTCATTGGAATATATAAAGTAAGTTTTCAATATTACTGGAAAATCTCTAATTTGGTTATGAATCGTCTCCACGCCTGATATTCTAGTAACCTCTTCTACACATGACTGATAGAAGATCTGATGCACGTTAGCATTTATAAACCCGCATTCAACACATAAGCTTAAGCTTGTATTCTTTCACGCCTAGTGCATGCAGGGATGTACTTTACGCAAGAAGCCGCTAATGGTGCGGATATCCTGCTTGCATATTCAGTAGGTCTTTCCAATAATAACATAAATATATACTTTTTAACAACTAGAAGTTGGGTAGATTGTGATAGTTTTTGTCTAAATGATTATCCTTGGCTCTATTCATTTCTTTTGTTTCTATAAAATTGTCTAAATTGTATAGTTTAACATATTAAATTATCTAGCTTCCTCATAAACACAAACGAAAAGCGAACATAATAATGTATATTTACACGCTAAGTTAATATAATAATTTACATTTACACGTAAAAGTCAATATATTAATGTTTATTTACACGAAAAGTCAATATCATAAGATATATTTACAATCCTTGAATTTCAAACCAAACCTGATTCAACAGAAATTGCACTATATGTTCTTTTCTTTAAAAGCATTCGGTCGCGCATGGCAAGAAATTTTTAATTTCTTTCGAACGGCTGCAATCTACAAAATAAATTTATATTCAGGCTATTTTCATTTATACCCAACGTGTAGAACAGAAAGAAGTACAATAAGGTGTCGGTGAAATCTCTTACCTTCCTTTCTAAACCTTGATCATGAATCCTGAACTCTTCTTTTTTTGAAAGATTCTGCAAATTTCTAAATCGTGACATATGTTATTCTCCTTTTATACTAGTTGTTACATCTCTTTTGCTAACAGTTATCCAATCAAATTTAGACAGATTGCATTAAGCGATCGCGGATAATGACGTTAGAAACTCAATTTACATATAATTACTTACTCCTCCCATTCGCCAAGCAGCAAAGGTTTCTACCAGTGAATCTCTAGTGTACCTGTTTGTCTTGACTTCTGTCTCATATATCTTTCTCAAATTTAAGGAGTATCCTTCAACACAGACACAACACGGAAATAGATGACAGTACAGAATCCTACATATTACTATCATATATATATATATATATATATATATATATATATATATATATATATATATATATATATATATATATATATATATATATATATATATATACATATGCAATAAACTGACAACGAACAGTGCAAAACTAGTATCTAACTAGCCAAAATTTGAAGGGTTGATTCCTGTAGAAACAGCCATGTAAAATTTTGCAAACACAACTGTTTTTCTGTTTATTTGCTTGTCTTCTCAAGTTTTTGTATTTGCCTTTGAAAAAGACTCATTAAGAGTCGAAAGCGCTCAGGCTAGTTAGATACTAGTTTTACACTGTTCGTTGTCAGTGTATTGCATTTGTCTTAATCAACCCCTGACACGCGTGATCCCTTGCTGTATCCAGTACACTTGAAAAGACTGTTATTCGCCGTATGATTTGTATTCTTTATATATATGTATGTGTGTGAGCATGCGTTGCGAAGCAATTGATAAAGTGCACAAATGTCTATTTTCAAATTAAGGTTCATTCCTTATTTTTATTTTATATATGCACATAGTCGAGCGGGGAATGCTAGAGCTGCCATAACATCGTCGACCTGGGTTCAATCCCATGTTGGAGATTAAGACTGTACCATAATATGCTTTCTTCATGTAATTTTACTTTATAGTATCAAACATCGTCCTGTAGTATACCAGGGATATCACTTTCAACTTGATATGGTATATATGTGTAACTTGCAAAAATGTCTTATACATGCTTTTGTTTACGACAGGGGAATCCAGAACTATGAACTTAGATGGGAGTAAATTCCTTTGTCACCTTGCGACAGTGTCTGCTACATACGAAAATGCTTACATTATTGCATAACTCCCACCATTCTGAGATGTGCGCTTATTCTTGCGGATACTCTGAAGCATAGCGATTGTCCCGTACATGTTGATATTCAGTAGGGATGAATAATTATTTAACTTGTAGAATTTCTTCTCAATGCTGACGCACATACATACATACATACATACATACATACATACCATTAAAAGACAAACTTTTCTTTAGTCACAATTACCTGGTTGCTTGATGCGTCAAATCATTCAAGCGACAATCAAGTTTTTGGGCATGCTCATTTTAAGAAAGATGATCATGTTGTCAAAATTGGATACCAGTCTTTATTAGTATATTGATATTAACTTACATTACTGACGTCAAAAGGACAAATGTTTCACTTTTCTACCAGTTATAATTTTGGTTCGCCTTTGCTCGCGATAATATTCGATAATATTGCTTAAAAGTGGGATCATGACGAATCGGTATAGTCGTGCATATACTGTTCATGCATATAAGCATATATTTGATATATTTACATTTATATCCTACACTGATAGGGAATAAGCGCTTTATATGTCACGGTAATATCGCCTAGAACGTTAGAATTGTATAAATTCAGACTTCCATGTAGCTTAAAGCATATTCAGGTGAAAACCATTATCACGTTTTCGTCCCCTTTTAAAGACAATTATCCACTTTTATTCGTTTATATTTGAATCGACGTTGCGAGATGACACTGTATTTCAAGGTCATTTCCATTGCTTTGTAATTGTAACTATGATTTACCTGAAATACATTGTCACTCTGAGAGTTTCAAAATGGTTCAAGTTTGCTGATACGTGAAATACATGCATAAAAACGTATAAAAAGTACCGAAAATTTAATTTAGTAGCGATTGCCTGTGCGAAGAAGTGGCTGTTTTAAAGTCACTTCATATATTATCTAAGTAATGTTTCTCCCAGCCAACAACCAAGATTTAATTTCCCTTCCTAGAGTCCAATAAGAAAGAAGAAATGTAGTTGCATATTACCGAATGAGTTATGTGAAACAATGATATTTCTGACAAGTGCACTTCAAGGTGCTTGATAATGAAGACTCAATAAAATACAAATATGTTTTAACCTTAAACAATGGAGGAAGACCTGCAATCCTAAATAATGCGACATGATACGATCTCCAGGAAATAAATAGAGTCATCTGAGTTAAAAACATAATTTAAATAAAATTATGCTATTGACGTTTATGAGACTGCATGATGTTAAAGTAGTTTTACTTGCATTCTAGCAGACAAGGAGTATATTTCACAACAGAGGTCACACGAAACATTAACCGCTTTATCTGTGGGCAAAATGGAATAAACTTGTACAAGAAAATATTATTTACTATCTAAGCCGTCTCTATTTTCATTAGTTACAACCTAGAAAAACTATACATTTCTCTCTATTTCGTTTACAACAGCATGGAGTTTAAAGAGTGATAACTCTTCTTGTACTGCTTGATATTTTTTGAAGCATGCTCAATAAAAGTTAAAGTATCTTGCGCAGTATACATCTTTAAGTCTGTACATTCCCCGAAAATAAGCACATTGTCTGGTTCGTTAGACAAATGCCTGTGTATAATCTTTTTATGTCTCCATGATTAGTGGATCGCAATTGAGAGAATTCGTTACATGATACAAACCTGGATTTATTGTAAAGCTGGAAGTAAGGATTCTAAGAAGCGTCAATGATCTGCATTCAATGTTAGTGAGCGAACTGTGAGTTCAGTTCTGGCTTTCCACTCCAGTTTTAAATAGCTTTACTATAATAAATCCAGGTCCTGTAATTCACCCTCTATAGTGCTATAGGTGGTTGGCAACAAAAGTGGGAGCGGGCAGAGGGTTCACATCTATACAAGCCAAATTATTATATATTAAATATGTGTTTGAGGTCTTGTCGAGATAGGAGTTTGAAGACGAGAAATATCATACCGAATAGGATATGCATGTTTAAGAATATTAGGTGGAAACACTTACGCTACATTTTCAAAATCCGTAGGGCAATGGACGTTATTAAATGACGGACAAATAACTCTTTTTGTATTCAGTACAATTTTCCAGGATTAGATTATGATTATTGGTAGCAAATGTCGTTTGCTTGAAGCAGGTTTAAGACTGTATGCATCCTTTATGTTTCTCTTGCAATTGACAGACGATAGCACTAATAGAAAACACCCACCGACTATAACATTTTTATACGGATCATGTTGATTGGATCATATATAGTAATGTTTCAAGCCTGTTATTGATTTTGATGACAACAGTTTTCTTCATTGATGAATTTTGGCGTGTTATAAATAAATAACCAATTTGTTCGCCATGTCCGTTGTACCCATGTGTAAAATTTTATCCTGAATGTATGCATTCAGAATTTACTATAATGAATATATTTTGCCCCCTATCTGCGGTCAGGTAATCATAATTAAAATACAACCAGACTGAAGTGATTGGGTTTCTATCAAACATCAAAAAAGTATTGTATTAAAAATAGGGCTCACTTCCTTGTAAATTCGAAACATTTGGTGTTCATTTTTATATCTTTTTCTAATGAGCTTATAACCAACATTTCTGAAGGAGTAAAAACTAAATCCTACATAAAAGCTGTCATATGCCTACAATAATTTGACGATAACACCGTTTATCCTATTCTATTATGTATCTTTATGTATTCTATTATGTATTTTATTTTATGTATCTTTATGCATGAAGTTAGTGTTAGTTTCTTCTCTCCTCATGCCTGTTATTTACGGTGAAAACAACTTAAAAGACTGAAGAAGGTCAAAGCGAAAATGTTCATTCAGATGATCTAAAGGATAAGGTTAGGTCTGCCTTGTTCGCAGGAAGGATAATAATGGTCGATTCAGGTCATTTTGACCTATGCACTGCAACGATGATTACGCAAACTTTCACAACCTTAATATAAGCACCATTTTTATACGTTAGAATTATTCTTCATAAATTGTTTAAATGTTTCCTTTCTTGAACATCCAGAGATACATATAGTACATTGTATACAAGGACAATCTTATTTATCTTTGTGAAGGCTAACAATAGTTTAAAACTTCCGTACTGAGTGAAAGGAAATGACCGTTTCAATGTTGTCCAGGAGTAAAAGATAAAGAGCAACCATATCGAATACTCCCCTGGCTGAAAGCATATTAGTACATTGTGAAATAAATGGAGGAAGGAAATATGCTACAGCAGTAGAAAAACAGTCATCTTAGTGTTCAGTGTCCTTTGTTTCCTTTACAATTTAAAACAGTTTTCATTAATATTTAACTGTCAAGATGGTACAAAATTAATGTCATCTTTTTCTCCTCTTACCATTGACGACTTTTGTTTGGTTTGGTAATTCTCTAAAATTGTACTGTTATAAAATGTGTGCTTTGGACGCTAGGTTTCAGAATTTCAAGTGTTCTTTCAGTGTAAATTGTTACATAGTAAATCAAGCAAGAATGTTTCTAAGTTGAACAATTAAAGTAAAACTTGTTGATTACAAGGGCATTAGGAAAACATGAAACACGTTTCTTAAAAACGTTTTTTCATGGGTATTGCTTGAAGCAGCAATGCAGTAGAGAGTATTTTAAAATATGTTTCGTTATGTCTTTAAAGTTTTCATTGACATACAGGCATACAGTTTATCTGGGGTTTTCTTCTAAAGGATTTCGCACGTTAATATGGGTATGTTTCTATGACTAAACATCTTAGTTGACTTTTTTGTAGGAAAACTACAAGCTCTACTATGTAAAATAAACCATGTACGTCTAATTATTATGTAGAGCCTTTGCTGTCAGGACACAAAGTCTTTTTATGATCACTGTACTATCAAACTGTATAGATGTATTTATATTAAAACGACGATTGTGTGCACCCATAGTCAAAACAACTCGTATAAATACGTATGGAAGCTTGACCTAGATGACGATTTTGACGATATTAAATTCGCTTTTTTCAATATTGTACTGCGTTGTTTACCTAATTGTGAATCGCGCTACAATCGACATGTCTATTTTAAACTTTTCTGAGTTAGTTTGTTCTGTAGCCTTCCTTCAATTCCTAAAGCGACCAGTACCAAATACTCATATAAAGAGTAATAATTGGTCAGTGTAATTCCTTGGCTGCTTATATAATGAGAAGCTTAAGGAAAGCAATTTATTCAGTGCTTCAGTATTTACCAAGAAAATGTGGCTTAGTAATAAAATATTCAAAATAATTGCAGACATTAAAATCATATTTTCTACAGATCAAACGACTGATGGAAACATGTCTATCAAATACAAATGAATAGCTACGGATTCTAAAAGGATGCGCTTGAGGACAAATGATTACAGTACCTGTCGATGTATTTACAGTTCTTTGAAAAGTTGTTAGATAATGGAATATAATTGTTGATGATGTTATCTTTCAGTTTTAATGTGTTTATGTAATGGGTTATTTTGAATTGAATTTTAAAAGAAAGTATTCCAGAATTAATGACAAGTAAAGATCTTAGTGACTTAAAAAGTGGACAAAGCGGAGGAACCGATGAAATGATCCTTTCAGTTTTGGTTCTTGGTAATGATGCTTTTCCGTCATAATTTTTGCCTTAAAGTTGTTCTCACGTAGTCATCATCCCCTATTCAAATCGTGGTCAAAAGAAAATTTGTATTTTGCATGGTTTAATTGGTCAATGGATAGTATTTCTATTTTGCTTGGTTTCATATGTCAATGGATAGCATTTTAATTTTGCATGGTTTAATTAATCAGTGGATATTATTTCTGTTTTGCATGGTTTAATTGGTCACTGGATAATATTTCTATTTTGCTTGGTTTAATTGATCAGTGGATATTATTTCTGTTATTTAGTGTATAAATTCAGGCAGAAACGATACAGCGAAGCTATTAATTTTACAAATAAACTTTGATTATAAGAAATACATAATGGTACAAATTGCTGAAAATTAGCGATTAGAAAATTTTGAATTAAATATTATGTTTAAGAAAATGTTTAAAAGCAGAGTTAGAGACAATGATAGTTTGTTCGATGAATTCGTGTATGTAACTGGAATGCATGAAGGTAATTGTTTACCACTGCTATTATACTTTATGCGGATTGTTCGATTGAGGCGTGGGATTTTCACAAAATGAGGTGGCAGAGTTATACTAAATTACATAGCAATGACATTGATCCTTAATGCTGATGATGTAGCAATGATTACCAACCAAAGATGATTTACAAAAGAATTTAAAAAGGTTTGTCAACTGTTTTAATTAATTGCTCCTTAAAGCAAATACAAACAAGTCAAACATCTTGGTATTTTGAAGAGGTGAAGTAATTCTAAACAATGATGCATTTTTATACGAGTTTGGAACTTGAAATAATCAAAACATGATTATTTTCTTAGGATTGTTTTCCACTCGTAGCACAGCATACACTTGCTGGACAGGCTTCAAAAGCTCTTTTCGGCTGAGGACAGGTGCTTGTCCACATTGGATGATATATCTCTCAGAGTGGTATGTAAATTATTTGATATTCTATATTACCAAATTCGGAATTATTGTCCCGAGGTTACTAGGATTTATATCAGCAAATGCTATCAAGAGTACACATACAATTTTACAAGGTACTGGTCTTGAAGTAACGAAGCCAAAATGATTGCATTAATTCTATAGTGATTTGAGGAGAATGCCTTTACAACAAAGATGCACTACCATATTTTGAAGTATTGGATACAGGTAATTTGTGTTAATAATAGGACGTATATTCTTGCGGTTTGATGTTGCCTTATCTAGAAGTTTATCGAGTGAGGAGAAAATAAACCGATTTGGTACAGCTATAATTAAATTATTTAGGACATGCAGCATCTGTGATTAATCAAGCTTTTGTTCAAAAAAAAATTATTTAGGGATGAAGGAGTCTTCAAGATATAGGCTATATGTAAATTTCATTCTGGAGTTTGAGTTTAAGAATATTCAAATTTGGTTTCAATATGAACATTTCAAATAATAATCAAGCATTAAGAATATCCTCATGTTATTTGCATATTGAAGCTGCTAGATGAAAAAACAGCATCCTACTCCTATCGAAATCTGATTATATCCTTTTTATTGAACCGGTAGTTGAATATCACTTTATCATTGACTGATATTATCTGTCTCGAATTAAAAAATCGTAGGTAGTATATTTGGGTCTCTACGATGTATGGACAATTATTAAATTCACTCATATTATCAGAAATCTGGATAGTTGTATGTGCAGATCACTGATCTTAATATATCATTTAAGGAGTGCTGGGCTGTTTAGCCAATAATCTGTTGTAGACTTATGTTTGAGGTCTGATAAGCGAAAATATAAATATTGACATATAATAATTGCTCTGTAAACTAAAGTCAAGAATGATTTGCGATATACTTTTGTCAGTCAAATCTGAATCAGACACATTGGTCAAATTGAAAAATTCTATTAGTACAATGGCATAGAACATAAAGTTATCGTATGTGTGCTGTGTTATTTGGATTTGGATTTTTAGCATGTTTTGCAGTCATATTTCTACGATGTCTGCCGTATGGCAGTTTATAGTAATGTTTAGCACTGGCGCATCATGCCGCAGACATGTAGCATCATGTCCCATCAGTCGCTTTGTCCTGATATCAGGCCTACTAGTCCTAACACTAACCTCTTAATGCGGAGCTCCTAGCGAAGCAGCTATTAGTGCCCTTTTTTTGTCTTTAGTATGACTTGGCCGTGATTCAAACTCACGGCCTCCCGCATCCGAGGCGGACGTTCTAACCTAACTACTAGGCCACCTGAGCGGTCCTTGGAGCATAGAGATACTATATGTAATAGTGTTGAGGAGTGAACTAATCAAATTTACAAATACAAGATTACTTCAAGCTACTCGGTGTATGGCCTTTTTAGAAATGTACAGTATCGCCCTCGCCATAAAACTGAAACTGCCCTTCTGAGAGTAATCAACCACTTTTTCTCTGCTTTGAAAAGTGCAAAGATTAGAGTCGTCATCGTCTGTGACTTGTCTGCAAGATAAATTACTTTACTCTCTCCAGCATGTATGTGGAATTCATGATACGACCTTGCTATGGTTCGATTCTGTCAATGGAAAGCATTCCAAACCGGTTGATTTATGTTTAGGTGTTCGCCACAGGTTATGTTCTCAGCCCGTTCTCTTCATTCGATACACTCGGCCGCTATCAGGTGTAATAGATCGACATCCGGTGTCACACTAATCATATACTGATGACACACACATGTACAAATTTAGATGCCCAGAAGACATTGATGCTACCATCCATGGCATAGATAGTTGCATTTCAGATATGTAGTCATGAATGATATATTTATCAAGCTGCAGATGAATGATAATGAACCGGAAACCTTACTGATCACCAGGTAGTGACATTCTCATTCACGTCAATTACCTAAAACAATATCTTTCAGCAATACCAACATAGAATTCACACAGGTAGTATGAAAACCAGGTGTCATTTTGGAAGGATGCTCTCATTACACAAACATGTGTTGCGTGTCTAGGCCCGTACAAAAGTAACAAAGAAAAGAGTGAAGCCAACAAGCTTTGTAAATTTAACAAAATAATTTATTTCGATAGAAAAACAAGGAAAAAATATAAAAAATGAATTACAAACATTAACACAATAATTAAAAATATAAGTCCAATCACAAGAAAGTTCTAAGTGAATCAAAGTTCGAATCCCGATGAAGTTCTAAGACGGAAGGCGATGACGTCTTTGATAACCTGTTTTGTGTTGTCGTGTCAACAGTTCCTTGTTGAATCACCAAGAATAATATTCCGGCTTTAGAATTCCGAATAATTTTCAGTAAACGTCTTTGTCCAAGAATTTTGATGAGCACTAGATAAAGTCTTCAGGAATAATAACTTATTAATTCCGAAAAATAGAAAAAAGCAAATCAAACGAACAACAACAAAATATTACCTTTCAGCCCGAAGGTATGAATTACGACTGACTAAAAAACACTATGATTCGTCACTTTTACTCCAACTGAAACGCAAAACGAACCACGTGATAGGGTCATGTGATCACTTCCTTTCAACAGACGTAATAACAGTATATATCAATTATTACGTCCGCCATATACGGATTCGATTGTACTTAACGAATCTTACTATAAGATTCAATAATAAAAAATTTAGAAAAAGTTGTTTCCCACAGAACCGAAACTGCCTCCAAATCTCGGTCACCAAAAGATACAAAGTTTCAAACTACAGGCTTAACAGCACTGAACTGATATTTCTGGAGAAATGTCAAATTCAGTGAATAAAGTTATCATTTCAATAACATGTAATAAAAAAAGAAATAAAACGAAAAAGAAATTTAAAACTAACACACATGTAATTAAATTACATATACGTAACACTTTCCCCATAAAGAAAAAGAAAGATTTATGTAATAAAGCTTTATTTTTACTATATTATACATGAGGTAAAAAAAAATACATAAGAAGACCTCTTATGAATTATACAAAGTGTGCATGAAATAATATTTATATACACGGGAAAGTGCATCTGCTATTAAATTGTCTATTCCCTTGATGTGCCTGATGTCAGTATTATATTCTTGTAACAACAAACTCCACCTTAATAATCTTTGATTTGTGTTTTTCATCTTGTCGATGAAAGTAAGGGGGTTGTGATCACTAAACACAACAATCGGAGAAGCAGCTGAACTAATATAAACTTCAATATGCTGTAATGCCGATATCAAAGCTATACATTCCTTCTCGATTGTTGAGTAATATTGGAACAAAATTTCCGATAATATCCAGCCATACCTTAAAATAGCATCAGTTGCTTTTTACTGACAGGCACAGGAAATCAAAGATAACCTTGACCTTAGCATCTATAAATTTTACTTGTCCATGTCCCACAATATGTCCTAGAGATGTTACACAAGCAAGGCAGAACTAGCTTTTGGATAAATTTATTGTCAAACTTACATCAGTGAGTCTGTCAAAAAATTTCCGAATTGTTGCTAGAGGTTCCTTTCAGCTGTAGTTGCAGATGATAACATCATCGATGTAAGCATCATAATTATCTAGACCAGAGGTAATCATATTCATCAAGCGTTGAAAGGTACACGGCGAACCCTTCATCCCAAACGCCATCACTTTATATTGATAAAATCCAGCTGGAGTCACGAATGCCGAAATTTCTTTTGCTTTTTCCGTTAGTGGAATTTGCAAAAATCCTTTCAGAAGGACAAATTTTGTGACATACTTGACATTTCCAATTTTATCAATGCAGTCATCGATTCTTGGTAATGCAAATGAATCTGTTTTAGTGACACTGTTCACCTTCCTATGATCAGTGCACATACGGAAAGTATTATCCTGTTTCGGAACAAGTATACATGGTAAACTCCAGTCATTTTTACTGGGCTCGATGAAATCATTCTCCAGCAAATACAGAATTTCCTTTTTCAAGTATTCCTGTTTGAGTGGGTTAATCCCGTATGGGTGTTGTTTTACAGGTCTGGAATTCACAATTTTAACGTCATGAAAAATTTGTTTGTCCTCCAAGGAACATCTGGAAATAAGTGCTCATATTAAAAAAATAACTGTTTACGTTCATTCCTTTCTTGTTGTTGTAAATGTAAAAGTTTCTTGCCCAGATTATTCATAATTTCCGAATTGCGAAGATTTGTCGCTCCAAAATCAGTAGAGTCCGATTGAATTCCTTCACTTAAATCCTCAGTGAGCGGGACAGGTACAACTAAATTTATTGCTTGATTTACCTGCCTATATCTCTCAATATAATGGTACTCCATTAATTTATTTAGATCAGAGTACTATTATTATAATTTAACTCATTCATTTTCTTCTTTACTTTGTAAGCGCGGTAATACCTAATTTGAAGACAGTTTTGAAGAATGAGCAAGAAAGAATGAACTCTATTTCCAGACTCAAACGTTCTCTCCATTGAAGTTCTGTGAAACCATAATTTCACTTTTGACTTGAATTGCTGAATGCCAAATTCAAGCATAACAAGCTGGAAAATTCGAGACATAAAATTTGACCTTTCACCAGATTGGACAGATTTGAGAAGGTCAAATTGAGTAAAGAACTTTATCAAAGCTTTTACTATAGTTTTAGTTTAAATATTCCTCGAAGGAATTGCCTCTGGGAATCTTGTTGACGCATACATTATGGTCAACAAGTATTGGTTGCCTGACTTGGTCTTAGGTAAGAGACCAACTCAATCTACCATTATTCTGCTAAATGGTTCGTCAAATGCGGGATTATGTTGCAGATGAGCCTATGGTATCTTCTGATTGGGTTTTCCTACCATTTGACAAGTATGACAAGATCTGCAGTATTTGGAAACATCACATTTAACTTTTGGCCAATAAAAGTGAGTTAAGATCTTGTGACAAGTCTTATTAATCCCTAAATGACCAGCCAGAGGAGTTTCATGGGCCAGACTAAGTATTTTCTGTCTGTAGGAGTTTGGAACTACAGTTTGATAGTTCACTGACCACTTCGTCACCAGCAGGTACCTCGGGAGGTCTCCATTTTCTCATAAGAATTCCATTTTTAATGAAATAACAGAGAGGTACTTAAGTGGCTTCAGTTTTACTAATGACCCTCTGAAACAAACAGGAGATTTCAGGATCTTTTTTATGTTCGACGACAAGTGATGTCGTTTGTCACACTGATTAGAAAATAGAGAATGAATAGTTACAAGAGGATCACTGTGATCAATACCTTTTAATTGATCCAAACAAGGAGTGAAAGTGACCTCATCAAAAGCCTGACCAATACATGTCTCAGCTAAAGGTATACTTTCCTTATCAAAATCATTCTCAAGAGCTTTCTTTGCCATAACTCTAGTAACTGCACAAGCTGGGTATAAATCAATGAATTCTTTTTCAATAGGATCAATTTTATGATCCAAACAAGGCTTGTCAGTTACAAGTGGATTAACCACAACCGTGTCTCCAGCTAGGTCGTTGCCTAGTAATAGATGAATGCCATCAACGGGTAAAGAATACACTACTCCGATTGTGACAGGTCCTGAAATTATGTCGGATGAGAAATTTACACAATGGAGAGGAACATTAAAAAAGCCGCACTCTACTTCCTGAATGAGAACACTCTCATTAGAAGAAGACTTCTCAGAAAAAGGCAAAGTACCTGATAACAAAAGACTCTGCGAAGCTCCTGTGCCCCATACAATTTTAATAGGGATAGGATTGGCCAAACCACGGAAGAGTGATGTAGAACCTTTCGACATGAATGGTTCATAATTCTTCATAATAAAATCAGACTGGGGCTTATTAGACCCATCACATGTATTGCTTTCAATACATGACCGTGACCTTGAGCTCTTTGAAATAAGAGCATTTGGGATAGGTCTATCTTGATTCTGATGCTAATATTTCAATTTGAAGTAATCAGAAATAACTTGTCATTTTTTCTTGCAATAGGTACACGTGGGAAGAGACAAGGATTTTGCATCAACCTAATCAGAAGCTTGATTTTTAAAAGTTGTGCCAGACTGAGTTTTAGAAGGGCTCGTATTAGGCTCAAAGACATTTTTACCAGTTGACTGCTGAGTGAAAGACTTGCTTACAACAGGAGCTTTACGAGTTAAGAAATGCTCGTCAGCAGCACGATCATCATTTTCCAAGGTTTCAATCTTATGTTCTTCAAGATAAGTCTTAATGTCACTATGGACACAGTTCTTGAACTCTTCAAGTAATAGAAGTTGTTTGAGACTTTCATAATCTTGATCAACTTTCTTGGCTAAGCACCATCTATCAAATAACTGCTCTTTTTTCTCTTGCAAATTCGACATGAGTTTGTCCAGCTTCTTTTTTTGTAGTTCCTGACTTTTTGCCGATAAACCTCAGGAATTAACCCATAACCCTTTAAGATGCATTCCTTAACGAAATCATAGTCAGACCTTTGCTGCATTGACGCGAATGCATATATATTTCGGGCCTTGCCATAAAGTACACATTGTAATAATTGAGTCCAATGATCCCTTGGCCATTTCAAATTTTCAGCAACATTTTCAAAATAAGGAAAATATTTGTCTACTTCTTTTTCGCGAAAAGGGGGTACTAGTCTAACATTCTTTGTAATATCAAAACTTGAATTCGTATGTGGAGTATGAATATGTCTTTGTCTTGCCAGCTCTATTTCTTTTAACTTAATTTGAAATTCCTTCTCTCTTTCCATTTGAATCTCTCTCTCTCTCTCTCTCTCTCTCTCTCTCTCTCTCTCTCTCTCTCTCTCTCTCCTCTTTTTCAAATTGTAATTGCCTTTGTTTATCTTTCTCTCTCTCCTGTCTCTCTCTCTCCTCTTTCTCAAATTGTAACTGCAATTGTTTCTCTTCTTTCCGTAAATGTATTTGTTCCTTCTCCTTCTCCGATTGCAGCTGCATTTGTTTCTCTCTCTCCTCTTTCTCTTTCCATTTGTATCTTTTCTATCTGAAACTTAACCAGTCTTATCTCTAATTCTAACTATTTTAGATGTACTTCCATTTTCAAAATGTCCAAACACTCCTGGGTAAAATTTATAAAATTCTCTACTTTTGATGATATTTTGAATAAAAGCCTGCTGATTTCAGTAAAGATTTCAAACGAAATGTGAAATGATACTTGGGATTTAAAATATTCTGAAAACTAGGGGAATTTAAATTTCAAAAACAATTTTCTGAAATATTTTAGCCAAAATTCATATATCCAAAGGACGAGGCCCCAATTTCCTTTGTTACGTGTCTAGGCCGGTACAAAAGTAACAAAAAAAGAGTGAAGCCAACAAGCTTTGTAAATTTAACAAAATAATTTATTTCGCTAGAAAAGCAAGATAAAAATATGGAAAAGGACGTATGGTTTATGAATCAGATCCAAACATTAATCCAATAATTATAAATATAAGTCCTATCCCTAAAAAGTTCTAAGTGAATCAAAGTTCGAATCCCGATGAAGTTTCAAGATGAAAAGCGATGACGTCTTCGATAACCTATTTTGTGTTGTCGTGTCAACAGTTCCTTGCTGAATCACCAAGAATAATATTCCGGCTTTAGAATTCCGAATAATTTTCAGTCAATGTTGTTGTCCAAGACTTTTGATGAACACTAGATAAGGTCTTCAGGGATAATTAATTATTAATTCCGAAAAATAGAAAAAAAGCAAATCAAACGAACAACAACAAAATAATACCTTTGAGCCCGAAGGTATGAATTACGACTGACCAAACAACACTATGATACGTCGCTTTAACTCCAACTGAAACGCAAAAGGATCCACGTGATAGGGTCACGTGATCACTTCCTTTCAAGAGACGTAGTAACATCATATGTCAATTATCAAGTAGGCTACTTACAGATTCGATTGTACTTAACAAATCTTACTATAAGATTCAATAATAAAATAATAAAAAAGTTGTTTCCCACAGAGCCGAAACTGGCTCCCAATCTATGTCACCAAAAGATACAAAGTTTCAAACTACTTCGTGTTTATCAAGTTTAACAGAACTGAACTGAATTTTCTGGAAAAAATGTCAAATCCAGTGAATAAAGTTATCATTAAAATAGCACGTAATGAAATGAAAATAAAATAAAAAAGAAATTTAAAACTAACACACAAGTAATTAAATTACATATGAGTAACACATGTAATGAACATATGCTAGGTGAAATATTTGAACTGAGACGTATCAGCTCCCTTGCAATTTTTGTTTGTGTCGATACCACTAAAAGAACTGTATGTTCCTTAGTGTGGGACTATTTTAAATCACTTCTTTCTGGTTCGTGTCAGTATCTACTACAGAAACTTTAACAGTTAAAAACACGGCTGTTCAGATCATCCTTAGATCACGAAGAACTTGGCTCACTTCTCCCTGCTCAGTAACCTTCACTGGCTACCAGTACGATAAAGAGTCAACCACAACATCTATTCACTTTGATAATATTCGTTTACTGGCTACCGTCCAATATACCCGTCTCACCTCACCCATTTTAACACCGCATCCAGAAACTTACGTTCCTCTTCCGACACTCACATTCTCATTGTTCCCACCGATTAACCAAAGTCGTCAGGAAAAAATTTATCTTGCATAAAAGGGCCCATGTATCTTAGCAACAATGATACTATTATCAAATTCAAGAGAGCTCTTAAAACTCACCTATTTCAACTAAACGTACAGCCTTCAAGACCTAATACTGTTTACTTCCTTAGTTATTGTCTGCATGTATTATTTTGTAAGTTCATGGTGTTTGGTTTAGTAATCTTGTCAATGTATATGTTTGTATGTGATATTGTAAAGTGCTTATAATTTCGAATGATTAGGCACTGCATTCGCTCTACATTATTATTATTATTATTATTATTATTATTATTATTATTATTATTATTATTATCATTATAGTGACAGATAAAGTCCAATATATAAAATCTTCTCTCCCCTCATCCCCCCCCGCGAAAAAAGATAAAGTTTCATAAATGTGTGTTTCATGAATTTCCATCATGTATAATTTAGATTCTAAGGACAAAGTCGTTTCTAAAGTAATTCATTACCTAGTTCATTCGGCTCTATTTGTATTATGTGTTATGTATATTTACTTTATATCGGTTGTTGTCTTTTGTCAATAATTATATATTATTTATATTTGTATCTTGTAATGGACAATTTGGTCCAAAATCGAATTAATTTTCTACCTGACTAGTGCCATTTATTTTGTAAACATCATAATGTATAGCTAATATTTTCTATGATTATGTATTAAATATTCGGATCATTATTAATGGATGTAAACATGCTTGCTTTGTATCTGAGTTTAAGGCATTCGTTTTTAACTTGGAAATTTCTGATCTTGTTGGTAACTTAAAATATTTTAGTAAGGATACTGAACTACATCCTGGCTCTGTTATTGTGTATTACCTTTTAATATTAATTGTTTTCATCAACATTACTAATTCCTACGTTAAAATCCGAAGCAGAATCAATCTTATTGCTGTGTTCAGTTTTGTAATTTCGGTGGATTTATTTTTCTAAATTATTCCCTGTAATTACAAATTGCCCAATATTTTCGGACCAAATCATTATTTTGAAATAATTTTCATTTCATTCAAGGACAGGTTTGGATTATATCCCTGTGATAAATAAAAAATGTTGGCTCAATATCACATTCGAGACTACAAGAACATCAGCACACTTAATATTGGAATTTATTCGGAACACCACTTGAATTTATTTGGAACTCTAAACATTTGAACTTGTGATATAACATTTAGGACTATTTGGGATTTAATTCACAATACTGCAAGATCTGTTTTAAATTTTCTCTTTGTATTTTTTGGATATAAATTATTTGTTCAATTTAAAAAAAAAACGTTTTGGTTTTCGCTCATTTCTGGCACTTATCTTAAGACCACATACATTATTAGTGATCTGAATTTCATTTGCATGAGCAACGTATGTTTTTCAAGTTAAAATATAACAAATCACATGACATAACATATCAATATTAGATGCATTACCTGATTCCGGGATGTGGAGAACAAATTTATATGTTAAAATAAGTAAAATATGCATTATATATCTAAAGATGCTTGAGTCTACTGGCGTTACTGGATTGAGAACCTAATACCACCGTCTTTGTTGCAAATTGCAAAAATCATTGTTTCGTGTAATAGATAGATGTAAGAAGTATTTAGCATATGTTAGAAACCTCATTCCATCATCCGTGTTCCTATAGAATGCATTTTGTTAAACATCATATTCAAATTTAATCTATGAATATTAAAGAAAGTTGGTGTTCCTGCAAAAATCCAGATTAATACTTCACTTGTTTCTTCTTACAATACAAAATTAAGATTTGAAGTTTGTAATCTTGGCTGTAATATTGGATGTTCACATCGGGCTACATTTGTTGAAAACGGGTTTCAGAGGAACCTTAAAACTGTAATTGTTTTTCTGGATCGAATAGCGGCATATGACACGGTCTGGCATGCATGGCTGTTGTTGAAAAATTCCGGAGTATTTCCGCGCTGGATAGTTGAGACTATTGAACTATTCCTTCTCAACAGGCGCTTCAGAGTGCACATCAGAGAGAGAGAGAGAGAGAGAGAGAGAGAGAGAGAGAGAGAGAGAGAGAGAGAGAGAGAGAGAGAGAGAGAGAGAGAGAGAGAGAGAGAGAGAGAGAGAGCTGCTGCAGCTCGTGGAGGCGTCAGACTAATGGACTCCCACAAGGGTCTGTTCTTTCACCAAGTTTGTTCAATGTCTATATCAATGACTTACCTGTAACACAGTCGCGCAAATTCATGTATGCAGATGACATTGCTCTCGGGACCAAAAGTCACTCAATTACTGAGCTTGAGGGGGTACTGAACAAGGACCTGGACGATATGATGGACTTCTTCAAGAAATGGCGTCTACAGCCAAGCGCAACAAAGAAGTCTCCAGCGTCTTCCAAAATGCGAACCGTGAGCTTTTCATCCTCCTCAATGGGCAGCAAATAAAACACGACCCTACACCAACATACCTTGGTGTGACTCTGGACAGATCACTGACATTCTACAACCACCTGAAGAAAACTGCAGCAAAACTTAGCACTCGAAACAACCTACTCCGCAAACTGGCTTGCTCAGCCTGGAGCACTAGTGCTCAGACACTCAAGACATCAGCACTGGCCCTCTGTTATTCGACAGCCGAGTATTGTGCTCCTGACTGGGTTCAATCATCCCATACTAAGTTAATTGATGTCCAGCTCAACACAACAATGCGCATAATCTCTGGAACACTACGTCCTACTCCTTTAAAATGGCTGCCGGTACTCAGCAATATTCCTCCTCCACAGATGTGTCGCAAGGAAGCAACCACAATGATGTTGGCTAAGGTCTATGCCAGTGAGAAACTTCCAATGTACATGGACATCACCTCACATCCAGCAGCGCTTGACTTCGAGACGTCCAATCTGGTTAGGTCCATTGCTGGAGGATATGACAGCTATTCCGCATGGAGCGTCGAGTGGTCTTCAACAGATGTTGTAAACCGCTCCCTCGTAGCTGAGTCATCTGTCTGCCCTCCTGGCTTCAACCTTCCACGTCATCTGTGGACCACACTGAACCGCTTTCGGACAGGACAGGGTCGTTGTGCAGTCAACTTTGTCCGATGGGGCCAGTCCACTAACTCTTCCTGTTGCTGTGGAGCCCTACAGACCATGTCACACATTGTAAACAACTGTCCACTGACAAAGTTCCCCCTTGAACTGCAGGCTCTGCACCTTGCTGATGATGACGTTGTTAAATGGCTGAGCACGCACTGCACACGATGATAATAATAATTCACATAAGGCCATTTTCATTTTCAACCAATTGCATATTATGACAAATCTGTATGTAAAGTTTTATGTAAATTATCCAAGTAGCTTAGGAGCAGTAACGTTAACAAAGTCTGCTACGAATAGTCGGACAGCATTCCATAATTCATGCCTTACACGACTATAATAATTTCAAAATTGTCTTAACGTCATTTAAATTTTCTCCATAGGTATGTAAATTCAGTAATCGTAATATGTCGATCAACGTGTCTACAGTGTCACTTGAATATTTATGTCAATTTCTATAAAATAATGTACCAACGTCTACACCGACGGCGTGGTTAATATGCTACTTCATAATCAAACGTGTAACCTCTAAGTTGTTAATGTGTTACCTATTACACTCACAATTTCATTTGTATCAAACCAGTAGTTGAGTGAGCAAATACATAGGAATACGTGTGTGTGTGTGTGTGTGTGTGTGTGTGTGTGTGTGTGTGTGTGTAATGTAGTGTAGTGTAGTGTTTGCATGAAGTGCTTTATTGATCGTACAAAAGTAAGCGTAATAATATGAAGTGATAATAAATGTGAGGAATGAGTACTGTCATACAAGTTAGAGGCTTTTTAATCTCTTGCATACATTTGAGTCCGCGTCTGCAGGCTACGGCTCCAGTCGTGTTCACTGCATGTACTATCCACATAACCTCTCAAATGAACGCACATCACCCAAATGTAGGATGGAACATAGTCGTGGGCATTCTTGCTTAAATCACTCCGGATTCATTCCTTCATTCTTCTGACAGAAATTGAAGCAAATAGATAGATAGATAGATAGAGAGAGAGAGAGATAGATAGACCCGACAAAACTCGATGCGGATCATACAGGAATATGCGCGAAGAGGTCGAAGCAAAATGAAAATCAATAAAAAAAGAGTATTATCATGAAGGTTGCTTAATTCGTCCCCTACTAGGAATGACAACCGGGTCCTCGAGTTATGACACCAATCGCCTTGGCGGCACTCACCAATACACATATCTTCCTTCGTGGTTAAGGCGTTCATGCGTTGCAGAAAAACACTCGCATAGCAACCTAGTGATCACCTGTCATTTAATAAAGTCATTCCGCGTTCCTTTAACATAAATCGAGGCAATTATAGATAGCTACAATAATATACACCCGGAGAGATGTATGCGTGATCATATGATGTGAAATTATATATGAGGAGAACGATACAGGGTTAAAAAAAAATTA
>JAECUM010047742.1:0-24656 GCA_016617855.1 Megalonaias nervosa
GTGTGTGATTTGGATATTTAACGTAGCTTTAACGATTTTCAGTCATATCGCTACGATGTCTGCAGTGTGGCAGTTTATATTCATGTCTAGCACTGGGGCATCATGCCACAGACATGTAGCATGATGTCCTACCCAGTCACATTATCCTGACACCAGGCCGACCAGTCCTAACACTAACATTTTAATGCTGAGCGCCTAGCGAGGCAGCTGTTAGTACCATTTTAATAAGTCTTTGGTGTGACTCGGCCGGGGATCGAACCCACGACCTCCCGCATTTGAGGCGGACGCTCTAACCACTAGGCCAACGGAGCGGTGACCATTGATGTACACTACGCTTCCTAGCTAAATATAAGATATAGCCATAACGGTCACAAAACCATCGATCTACTTTGTCATCATTTGTAGAGCAGTCACGATCAAAATAAGTCACTAAATATTCTAAGGGATATCCAAGACTGCGTTGATGAAGAAAATACACACATTATTGTCCACACATCACGGAATCTGTGCTTTTGTAATTTCACATTATTGAGTCGTGTCGTTTCGGCATTTCTTCTCATAAAGTCGATGATATCGTC
The DNA here is from genome assembly GCA_016617855.1 of Megalonaias nervosa. Classification (NCBI taxonomy): domain Eukaryota; kingdom Metazoa; phylum Mollusca; class Bivalvia; order Unionida; family Unionidae; genus Megalonaias; species Megalonaias nervosa. Next base: position 579 of record JAECUM010047742.1, read on the forward strand.
TTCCAAAGGTGGTAATCCATACGAATCAAAATACTCCACACAACCTTCTTTAGGGAACTAGACGGCTACCCAGTGGGTTCCTGGGAGATGACTGTCTTCCGTGTTGATGACATAAGCTTGATGGTCCTTAGGTTTGCGATGAGGAAGTTCATCTTTAGCGCACACCACAGGATTCCAAGGAGCAGTGTACTAACTGTTGTTCAAAAGGTAATAAAGTTCCAGGTATCCATTTTTTGTTTTGTTGTTTTGTCTTGTTTTGCACGTAATCATACGTCATCAATTCAAGTCTGACTTTTTGTTTGAAAATCTCTGACAAGTAACCGTTTCTTAGCGTCGTCTCCCCGCTCTGAGACAAGAGAGGTTCGATGTGATAGATGTCCAGAGTAGTCAGTGTAGGAGAGGAATCATCACGCAAGTCTTTATACCACTGATGCAACACTGCCTCTTCCGAGACGAGAACCCAAGCGTCATCCAGATACTCGTCCAATTTTTCTTCTTGACTCATCATCAGACATTTATCGTGTTGAATGTTACTAGGATGATCGTTTTGACATCCATAGCAATCTTTCTTGACCAATTACGTAATTTTATCTCCCAAACGTCTAGCAAAACAGGACACTAAATGTTGTCTTTGTTTTGGCTATCTGGACATGAACATCTCCTCTTCGTCTTTCTCTTTGGGTTCTGCTTCCACCATATTCTCCCATTCCATTTCCAAAGATTCTCCACCATTCAAAGAGGAATAAGAGTCTTCCATAGTTTCTAATAGTCTAGAATGACTTCTCTCAAATTCGGCATACAAGAGGACGTTCACCGTCTCGTCTAGAGCTCCTGCAAACTGAAGTTCCACACGACTATGGCCGGATTTTATAGGGTGGAAATGTCCATCGTCGCTGCCTTGCTCTGGAGTGAAATCAAAATTCCCGCAAAGCGTAAACTCCTGCATAATCTTCTTATGTAATACCATGGCTAGTGTTGGTTCCTAACTGTCCGGTAGCTTCATACAGGGACAAGTACGATCTGAAGTAATTCTTCTGGGCAAAGTCAGGTTCGAAGGGTCTGGTACACAAGGTCTAGCCATCGCGACTGACTTCGATTTTGAACACGTTGAAGCGATGAAAGAAGAAAGGATTTTTATTGTGGGATCCGCTAAAGGCTGTATTGCTGACGATAACAGTGATTAAACGCTTGGGTAACTGTCCTTGGAACAGATGATCTTCGATCATGGATCGCTGTCCTCTGGGAATGGTGAAGGTTTTCACGTCCACGAATCGTATCGGATATTTGGCGGTCGTTCTGCTCAAAGTATGACTGATGTCGCTTCCCACTTTAGGAAACACATCCATGCGTCGCATATAGAGTCTGGCTTCCTCGATTTTGGTTTTGTAAGCGGCATCAATATCAGGCATCAAATGGAAAGCGGCACTGCTGCGATTCAGTCTCAGGCGGACATCAACTCCGTTCAGCAAATACTTGTCTTGCGACCATATATCCAAATGCAAGCGATTCATCAGTTCTAAACTACGGTTTTGTATGATTTTCTTTCGACGCTCGATAAATCCCGATAACTTCTGATCGGCCCCCTCAATCGTAGTGCTGTTGATCTTGGTGATGCCCAATGCGTCAGGTTTAAATACCACGCAAGCATCCAGATGAGTGTTCTTGGCAACTGTTCCGTACCTCAAGAGATTTTCCAGGTACACTCGGTAAGGGTAAGTATCCATGCTACTGCTGACCAGTTTGTTATGCAAGTACTAATCCACTCCACTGAACATGGAATGCATGCAATTCTTGACGGAAGCTAATCTGGACACATCAACTAGATCGAGTTCGTCGCCCGTTCTTTGAACTTTCACTTTCAAGTACAAGAAATTGCTATTCAGATCGATGTAATCTTCGCGTTGTCCTTTGATTTCAAATTCGATGGCGGCTGAGGTTGTCAAAGAATAGGTGGGATGAAATTCTACCCATTGGGATTCTTGCATAGTTATCATGGTGGATGGCATGGCAAACAGATCCAGTTCCGATCTGGAATATGCGCAAGACTCTCGGTGCATCATTTTTTATTTCTCTTTGTGATTTAATAATAAAAAAGTTTAAGTCTCGGACGGATCTTCTTTCTTAATCGCTTTTCTAGCTCTGGGGGTGTGAAGTCCTCTGACGGGTGTCTTTGTCGTCTTCTCTTTCTGCCTTGTCCTCCCTGTGGCGTCAGGGAAGCAGTAGTGATTGACTCGGCAGCGTTCGGGGCATTTATAGGAGTTTCTCATCGACCTAAAATGTCTTTGCCAATTTAAGCAAGATATTTTTGCCTGGTCTCAAGAAGGCTTCTTTGGGGTTTTGTTTGTCGATGATGACATTTTGAAGAAACTATTTGCCTTGCGTCGAAGCGACATCTTTCAAGGCGTGCAATCCTCGTTACACCATCGGTTTCAAAACGGGAGCCACCGAAGGAAAGACCGATTTCAACATATCTCCTAAACCATGTCCTCGCTGTCGAGCGACTCCTCGGTACACAGGATACCTAACTTACAAGTCGTTAGAGAATCGTTTTCGAAAATGGAGTTTCACCGTGCCTTTTCCTTTGGTGAATGAAATATTTTGTCGCTGATCTCCTTTTATAGCAATGTTGACAGTGTCGAAATACGAATTACTGACGGGCAAATAGTGAGAATGTACAAATTCGCGGTAAAAGTGATAGGTGCTTCCACCTTCCTCGTCATTGGTCGTGGCAGAATCCACTTTGAAAGGAATGACTCGCAGTAACGGTACGAAGGTGTGTTCCACTACGCTGTACTCCACCACATCGGAGTACACAAAGATCAAATTTGATCCATGGTTCGGTTGTACCGGGAACGAAATAACTTTAAAAATCGGGTGTTGCTAAAATTCTGATGTCAGGGGAAAGCTTTCCATCAGATAAGGTGATCTGCTCTCTCGCCAATATCTCAAACAATTCAGGATTACAAGTGATGGACAACGTTTGGGCATCCGTAAATTTCATCAAAAGGCGACGAGCCACTTTATATCATTACATGGTGACAGGTTTGTTCTGTTAGGTCAGGGCATTGCCAAACTGAGCGTCGAAAATAGTGGCAATCATGTCCACCAAATGTTGACCATTAAAATAATAGCCTGCAGGGATTTTCATCTGATACATGTTCAGGGGAGATTTGTCTTGTGTTGGGTTTTTGGATTTCCATATTTTAGGATTATTGGTATCCAATTGTTCTTGTACTTGTGGGCGCAAAACTTCGTTTGATTTTCTGTGATGTTTACGATTTATGCAGGGTGAATCATTTCGATCAAAGCCACTTCCCAATGGACCCCGTGATCCAATTGGATGGCCTGAGGAAATTTGGCCGTGTAACAGCACAAGGTGTTTTTGGGAAACACATCCATGGAACAGTTACTGGGTAACGTCAAGTAAAATTGGTTGTTCATAATTACAGAGTTCTGCTGTAGGAAGGGTCGCTGAAAGTCAGAGGAATGTCTAAAAGAGGATTGTTGTTGGAGTGGCCACTGTTGGGAGGGTGACTGACGTTGGGTACAAGGCTCCCGTTGTTCCCGTTAGAAGACTATTTAAGAGACAGATTAGGGAGAAGGTAAACAACTGTTCAACAAAATAGTACACAATTGTTTGTCTCCTTGTTGCAAACTCGTATTGGCAATGGCAGCACCGACGATACAATACACCACAAAGATTTGGCAGAAAAAGACGATTTGCGTTTGAGGCACACGTTCTCCACACCACACCCACAAGGGTTGCTTTTGTAGATCTTGCACAGAAGAACTCGGTGAAGGAGAGGTCACTGTGGTAGCTGAGGCCATGTTGAATGGCATGATGGTCACTTCTTTGTATAGACGATGACTTGCAAAGCGTCGATCCAAGAGTCAAAACTGGGAAGATATCCTTTCCAACGTACTTTGACTTCTTTGACACGAAGTTATCCCACTTTATGGGTTCTTCGATCGAGAATGTTTTCGATGTCGTACACTTCGTTTTCTTTTTTGGCCACGCCTTGTAACTCGGGCAAGTAAAACGTTCCTTTTAGCACTTCCCCGTTCATGCCTTCCAATTTATAGACGGCAGGATGACGGGCATGCACTCGTTCATTGACACGAAACAAATCAGTGGTCTAGTTGGGCAAGTAACCGTATTCCAAAGTGCATTTGATTTTGCCGATGAGTACCCAATCTCCCGTCTTCAACACTTCACCTTTCCTCGGGACAGCCACGGTCGGGGACGTACCAAACAAGCGCTCAAAGATGGTCACTTTGTTGTCGGGAGTCACTTTTTGAGGGGCACATACTATGCTCCGATGGTAAGATTGAGTGTACGCTTGGACCAGGTGCGCAAGACGTCGATCTACTTGAGAGTGTGTTGATGCATATCATATTTCCACATGCATTCTTTCAAGGTGCGTTGAAAACGTTCCACGATGCTGGCTTTGGTTTCAATATTCTCGGTAGTGAAAAAATGAATGTCTCGTTTCTTTAATTCTTTTAAGAAAGCTTGATTCAGAAATTCGGTGCCTTTGTCGGTTTGCCATCCTTCAGGGTGACGACCGCTTTGTTTCAACACCAGCTTTAGGGCTCGCGCTAACTCAGTGTTCAATTTGAACGTTAATGGCACGACCCAGGTAAAAGACGTCGACGACACAAAACAAATATTTGTAGCCGCGACTGTAGGTGGCCAAATGAGAGACATCGGCTAAATCGGCTTTGCATTTCTTTGACAAGAGGTCCTACCAGCGGTAATGCCCTCCACTCGGGTGCGACTTCTGGAAAATTTTCGTCGAATGGGTTTGTGTAAGGTGTACGTGGCTTGTCTTTGTAACCATCGTTGCACTTGCCGAAAACGGACACTTTTCAGTTGGGTTTTGGCAGCACGATAAAATTTCTGAACTCCTCGGTATCCCGCAGAATGGGATGGATCGTAGTAAATGCTGGTTAACACCTTCTCCATCAGAAATTGTTTTTTAATAGGTCACCCACTCTTCATAGATGCTACTCTGGATGGGGCGAGGTGGTGGTTTGGAAAAGGCTTTACGTGTTCGATGTGCCACGGTATTGGAAGTCGGGGGTAGAGGTGGTGGTGGTAGTGGTAATAGGATGACTCTGATATTCTTTTCTGTTTTCACTTCTGTTTTCACTTCTTTCTTTTGACTTCTGTCGAAGGATTAGTGGACATCATCTTTGAGGTGTATGGGAAAGGGTCAACAAGGATGCTGCAATCTTACCAGTGATATGAGCTGCTGACTGTGTTTGAAAGACTTCTCGTTCCTCCTCTTCCTCACGCATCCGTGGGGCTACGTCTGTCTTGTCCGCTGGGGGTGGTGGTGGTGGTGGTGATGGACTCTTCATCCGGACCTTAAAATCTTTCAGAGTTGGAAGACCTGTTTAGTCTAAACTTCCTGTTAAAGAGTTGAAGTCTTTCCAACAGTTGACCGTACCGTTGCGATTTTTCCGTTTCTGACAAATCGCTGCAATTCATCAACCTTTGCAATTCGTGTTGTAACTGGGACATTTCGGTCAAATAAGGATTGGGAGGTAAATCTGGGGTCCGTTGTTCTCGCCAACGATGGTATTCCATCCATAGTTTGTAAAGCACTAAAGCCAGATTTCGTTCTTCCATCAGATTCCAAAGGTCACGTCTGAGATCTTTTGACTCCAGAGGTCCCTTTTATCTTGGACCCATCGATAAAACACTTCCCAGGATTCCTCCCGGCAAGGTTCCCGCTATTTCTTTGACAAGAGGTCCTACCAGCGGTAAAAATCCTCCGCTTTGCACCAACATCTTTTCGTTTTGACGGATGAGTATTTTCTTTTGGACCATTTGGCGAAGAACGAGTCGATGTTTGGCTAAGCAAGTGTTTAGACAAAGGTATCATTCCTATCATGACATTCAGACAACATTCGCTCACGGTATCGATAACGTCTTTGGAAGCGGTTTAAAAATGAGTTTTCGCATGGGTGGAGGGGCTTTGGACAGGACGGACAGCATGTCCCAATATTTGGCTAAACGAGGAGGCAGTCCTCTCCTTTTCTTTCCTATTTTTGGCAAGGGAGTGGTGTGTACTTCTTTTTGGAGGGCATCTTTTTTGGTTCAGGAGCAAAAATACACTGAATTTCATCGCTTGACATGCGTCCTTTTATCTTATTTTTGGACTGGTAGTAATTCACCAGGAAATTATTCTGAGAAGCTGTGGTAACAAAATAGGCATAAAAATACTCCCCTTTGGTTACTCATTTGTTTCGTTGGACGACTGGATCTTTTCAGGGGTATACGACGATGCTTGGCGAAGCGTTTCTTCGGATAACGTGACTGTCCTTTTGTTTTTCCTTTACCATTTTGGACAGGAGAACGACGATGATGGTGGTGTGCACGTCTTTGAGGGGACATCTTTGGGTGTTCAATAACACAATGACACTTATCCGCATCGTTTGCCCCGGTATTTTTATACTGGAATGCATCGCCACTGAGTGTCTTTACGTCGTATCAACTTGAAGACAGACATCACGCGTCGTGGAGGAGTTCGCAACGGACTAAATTAGGATCGTTCTTGCTTGGATAAATCCAGTAAACTCTGTAACATGCCCGATTTCTCTCAGACTTTGATTTTGGAGGCAGGTACTCTGTGAGCAGCTGCCACTGCAGCTAAATAGGAGGAGGGTGACAGTGCTGCAGAAGAAGTTCTTGGAGACGCGGATTTCAGTTGTTTCATTAAATTACGAAGAACTGGTATCAAATTGGGCTTGGCTGGCATCACCAGCAACGGAGAAGTGGAAGAACCTGAGGCTGCTGAAGACGCAGTAACCGTCGCTGCAGGTCATGGTTTGGACATGTAAGGTTGCACCCTGGCCGAAGCATCTCTCTTGCGGGTAGAAGCTGTTTTCTGGGCGCTTTTGTTTTTCTTTTTCTGGGGACTTTTCTTTTTCCGTGGCTGTGACCTGGTCTTGATACTACTGCTCTTTTTCTTCTTCTTCTTCCGGGCACCTTTGGGCCAGTGAGTGGCATTTTTTTGGGTAGGACTTTGGGGGCATTATGACCCCATTTCAAGAGGGAGCGAATGATGACACCTGCTAGAGACTCTCTACCTCCAGGTTTCAAAATGATTTATTTTTTTGGTTTTAGTGTTGATGCGGAGATCTGCCAGTTGCATCAAGGCTACTTTGTTTCTCTCAAAAAAAGCGTTAAGTTTGATGTGGAATGTGAATGATGCGTTGTAGTAATTTACGTGCTGTCACTGTAAACCATCGTAAGACTTCTTTGAGACTGGCTTCTAAGATATGAGCACGTATTTGTGGATTTCTTTCGCGACTGATGCCGTACAAGGCACAAATCAATTTGAGGGGAAGATGAGACTGAAGGGATATCATGTTAACGATCTGTGAGACAGACCCAAAGTGACCGGGCTTAATAGACTTTTTGTTGTTGTTCTTGTTAAATGGACTGGGACGTGTACACGACAGGCCCTCCGTCTTGGTACCAGTGGTGAAACAGATGAGTACAAAATCGCATGTAATCGGGGGTGGTGGGTTTTAAATCCAAGAGTTAATAACCGTGTGGGGTTTGAGTGGCATCGTCGTACGCGTGAGTCAGCCAAGGCGTTCCTTACTGTTTGGCTAAGACTTGCACTTGCGATTTATGTCTAGGGCTTCTATACAAGACCACGTAATGAGCATTGAGACTGATGGTGCGATGGGCTTTACTTTGTTGAAACAAATTGTGGGTGATGTAAATGACACTGGCATTACGATGATGCCATTTGCGCGTAAACCACAGTTTAATGTCCTCTTCGTCTTCTCCTAACATGTCGTCGAAGATGATCAGATTTGTTTGACTGAGGTCAGACAAGATCTCGTCGTTTTCGCCATGAATGCCTTCCACAAACACGATATAGTCGCCTTGACGTTCTCGCAGGAGGCTGTACGTCAATTGTCACTCTTTGTAACACCACACGATCGGTTGAGGTGGACGATCGATCAAATGATGTTTATGTTTGATCAAACGTTTGACAAATTCGGTTTTGGCTGAACCGCTGGGTCCAGCAATTAACATGTTAAAAGGATGGCGAAGATACAAGGCCTCCCAACTGGCACGATGTAAGTTTTCGTCAATGACTTTGAAAGTGGAGGAAGAGGGAGCAGAGACAGTAGAGGTTGCGATAGTGTAGGGAATGTCACTTTTGACACGAAGACAGACCAGACAAGAGTTTTTACACTTTTTTCAGGACACGTTTATTTCAACACATGTTTAAAATTGAACACGAAAGACAAAAATACAAAAAAGACAAATGGTTAAGTACATGGATAAAATACACATCAAAACGATCAAAGTGGAATATAAACAAGTCACTGTACAACATTTTTGGTGATGAAGGTGTGGTGTCGTAGGGACAGTTTGTAATGTTCTTAGAGTCTCTACACCCCTTGGCACAGTGACACAGGGGTCCTCCCGGAATGGTATTTCAGGGATGTCCCTGTCGATGACAGACCTGTCCTGAATGGGGTGGTTTTCCTCGGTGTTGGGTTCTTCTGGTACTGTCACTAACACAGGTTTAAAAGTCACTTTTTTTACTGAACGTTTGAATTTGTGATCACCAATCTTGGGCATAGTGCGCCATTTCTTTTGTCCAAGCCTCGAAGCCCAAACTTTTCCAGTCAGTACATCTTGCCAGTGAGGGTGTAAGTTACATGCTACACACACATCGTCGTAAACATCTTCAGTGCCTAAAAGTTCACGAATCTTGTTTTCCCGTAGAGGTAGAGAAGTATCGAGATGAAAGCGCAAGACTTTTAACAGAATGAGTCTCTCGTGTACATTTAAATTTATCACTTTCATGGGGGATTTTTTGGCGTTACTGTGAGGTACTCTTCGTAAAGAGTCCACAAGAAATCGGCTGGTAAACGAAATCCCAGAAAGTAAGTCACTAAGACACACACCACACGGTGACCCCAATTCAATGGACACATTTCTCGTAATAAGTGTTGGTAATCCTCCACAATTTGAATACTGTCATTGATTTCCTTCCACCGAATCTGTTGTATCACAACTGATAAAGGCCGTGGCATGGTAACCAATTTTTATACCCTCCTTGGTGTAAGGTAATAAGAATCAGGAATCACTGGGCCGTGGCCAATGGCCTCGTTTATATTTTGACCAACTCTCGGTAAATGCGTTCTCTCAACCCCACAGGCAAACCACCAACGTTCTCTTGTAAAGTATCCATCCAGAGATTACTAGGGTCCCACTAAAGGTAGGTATTGACAGTGTGGGGACCATCGTGCATGTCCCACGTAAAAGGAATCATTCTGTTCCCATTGGTGAAGTGACACACCGCAACTGAAATACTTGACTTTATCCCCTTCGTCCAAGTAGATGAATACGGTTCTGGCTATTTCTTCGGGGGTAGGTCCTCCCAGACATTTAGACCATTTTCCTTGGAACGTTTGGAATCGACTTTCAAAGTCGCAGTATTCACGCAAACGCACAGGGAACGAATATTCTTCTTTCACAGGTTCATCTCGATGAGGATACGTTGAAATCCGCAGAAGCTTGCTCAGGGTTGGATGACATCCGTAGGGTGGTAGACGCATGGTTTCGCGTGGAGGATGATATTGACAATGAAAACCAGTAAAGTGAAAATGTGTACGATAACGAGTGGAATCGCTTTTGCATCCATCAGGTTTGACACGCACAGCATCACTTTCCATGGTAGGTATGGTAGTAGTAGTCATAGCAAAGTTCCCATGAGGTCACATCGTACGGCATCCCTGCAATCGCAAGGCACAGCATCGCACTCGACGTTGCTCTCGCTTGATACTTGCTGTTTAGAGGTATTCATCTTTCTGGTTTGGTGTTTGTAGTCATAATGAACTATCGGTCTTGGACGTTGTCCCTTTTTATACTAGTCGTAATGATGTCTCGAGCTTGTACATCGTTCCTTTTTAATGCCTAGTTTTGGAAGTCTTCCTTTTTTTCTTCCTGAACAACGGTACTACCTTTTCTAAGGCACCGTCATACCTGTACGTATTTTAATGGGTGGAAAGGGTATAGAAAGGTAAGGACAGTGCTGAGACCATCGAGTATGTTCCAGAATAGCTGAATCTTTACAGATGCATCGATCTACACGTAACCTCAGACCACAACTGAAACACTGTACTTCGTATCCCAATCCAGTCTCTGGTCCCAAGTAGACAAATCCTGTTATAGCCAAAACATACGCAATAGGTAATCCTACCCTATCCGAGGCCATTTTTGAAACGTTTCCAATCGACTGGCACAATTACAATAGTCAGGCAAGAAGACAGGAAAATGGTATGGTTTGAACTTGGAGTTCTAAGTGGGTCTCTCACTCGATTCTTCCTGTGTTGAAGTCATCCTTCTTGTTGGTGGCTTTGGTCTTGGAACCATTTCTTATACCAGTGTGCCCGTAAGATAAAGTGAAGTGGTTGAAAAGGAGTACTCGCTTATGATACACGATTTGATAGAATTTGTCCAAAGGCCGACTGACGATTTGGTGTGTGGGTAAACGTACAGTCTTGTGGGGTTGGTAGAGGGTCACATTAAAATCTCGATCCTCTCCAGACTGCAAGGTTTCTTTCAATACGCCAAAGTTCACCACTTGACTTGTGCGTTAATCGAGAGTCAATCCTTTCAGTATACACTCGGTGTGCACTTCTCCTTGTTGGTCACGGTATTCGTAATCATAATTTTTGGGACCGCCACTAGCAAAACTTAGAATCTTGTCGTTGGGATGCTCGTCCGTCCAGGCTCCTAAACGGTCTCCTTCTATGACAGGTTGACGTTGACCCAGGCGAACAATGTAGATGCAGCTGTCCGTGTCAAAATACAGCACACGATCTCCTAACAGTTCTAAAGCTTCGTACAATTTTAAGCGAGCATGGGCTGTCACGTAGGCTTCAATGATGACATTTCCAAATTCGAAGGATTCTACAATGTCCAGTTCGTCTTCGTAATTGACTAAGATCATGTCCTCACGAACGACGTCCACGTGTTTCATGGCTTTCGTTTTGTCGTGAATCATCTGAAAGTAGCGGAAAGGTTCTGTCAAATACTCCGTCTTGGGTACATACGGTCGTTGTGTCATTTTGCCCCACAAGCAATTCAACATCACTTTGGCAAACGATCACCTTCCTTCGTTTTTCTCGATGTGGTCTAAAGTGATGCCTTCCTGCTCAAAGTATTTCTCCTTGACTTTATTTTGGTCTGCAGGAGTGTGGCACCAGGAAGGATAGCCGCTGGCTTCTTGTTTCAGTTTCAAAAAGGCATCCACGTAGTCTACGAAAATGCCTTTCTGAGTTTGGTCGCCCTTGTGGTATTACTCTGTCTTGGGAAAGTGGTAAATTTCGTACACTTCTAACAGCTGGTATTCCAGGTCCAAAGCTTTAAACAATTCCACCCTGACCCACGTTCTCATCAAGGCGCGTTCATTCTGGGTGTGCTAACAAGGTTGGTCTTGGTGGCACGTTTCGGCCCAAGTACAGCACAAAGGAAACATCAGTTTTCCTTGGCAATGTTGAAGTAAAACGGGATGGCACAAGTCCGTGGGAGGCAAGACTTTGCACTTAATCTATCCTTCGTATTGTCGAATGTTGTCCAGGTCGATGTGTTCCGTCAGCAATTGCGGGTGCCCTGAGAAAAAGTGACAATATTTGCATACGTAAGGATACAGCGAACACACTTCCAAGTATTTGATTTCTTCTCCCTTTTCTTCGGCGTGGTACAGCAAACAGGTGTCATTCGTCCGTCCTCCGTACAAACTGTCCGGCGGGTTCAGTGGGTCCACCAACTTGTAACTTTCCAAGATGAGTTTAAACTCGGCATCGGTTTTCAAACGGTGATCGTACTCGAGTTCCCACATTTCCACCACTTGGTATCCTTGCTGTTCTAACTTCAAGCGCCGTTGACAAGTAACCATGGCCAAGTAACTCATCGAATCTGTAAACTGCACTTGTCCCACTTGCATGGAAATGATTCTGGCTCCGTTCAAGGTGACTTTAGGACGTTTGGTGTTTTTGTTCCCTATAGTATCTGAGAAGAAATTGCCCATCGTATCCCGAAATATTGTGAGCCATCACCGTGGCATAGCGATGGCAATCCCCGTGACGTTCGATGTCCTCTTGGCTCTACGTCTCGTCGATGGGGTCTAAGATCCATTGGACAAAATTTGGCGTGTTAGGTCCCCGAACTTTTTTTTCACGTCCTCCAGGAATCTTGCTGCAGTGAGGGCAATGACTAAAGATAGGCTGTTGGACGCACTTCTCGTACGCTTGATGAGCCGCTCAGAAATTAGGAATGTGAATACCAGTCTCTTGCATGCATCTGAAATCGAAAAAGATGAAATTGCCTTTCTTCTGGTCATCTTCCTCTTGATATTTGGAATAGTAGTTTTGAATCTAGCAATCGTGTTCCAAGTCCACGATTTGGCGACAAATGTGGCATCTCTTCTTTCCTGAACATAGGTGCGCCTTGGCATTATTGGTACGTATGCCTTGTCCACAAGTAGGGCACAATCACAGCAGTTGACAAGCACTTTTCTGCTGTGAAGCTTGCGTTTTCAAATGTTGTTGGTAACAAGTAGGACTGACAAAAGTTCATTGACAAGCTGGGCAATGCACTCGTTCTTGTCCTTCGTCAAGACAGGCTTTAGAGGCCAAACATCCTGAACATTTCGATCCACAATGCTTGTGCTGCTCTCGATTGTTATAGCCATAGTTACATTTGTCACAATAATATCTGTATCCCAGTAATCCAGTGATACTGGTAATGACATCCTAATGTTCATCGTATTTTCCATCTGTGAAATCTTTGCCACGAAACAAGAGAGGTCCGCGCACTTCTTGAGGGTGTACTTTCAAGGTGTAGCGTGAAGCGAAGACATCTTGCATGTTTTGCATTTCAGGAATGCCACAGGGTGTGTCTTTGGATATCCCAGCTTGTTGTAACAGGAGTTCTGCTTTTGTTCGTTGTTTGGCTAGGTCTGAGTGTTGAATAGTTTTCCAGGTTCTTTTCCATTCTGCCGTGTCGTTCTTGTCGGCATACGTTTGGCATATATCTTGTATTGAGGGTTGTTATTTCGGACGAGGCTGCGTTTGATGCTGCGAAGGTCGTCTACCAATAACATCCTTTTTCGTCCACTCCCTTGGGGAAGAGAAATGTGGGTCATGAACAGTGTCGCTTTTCCATCGGTGATGTGAAACTTCTCGTTCGATTGTTGTACGTGTTCAATCTTGTCGATGACTTTGGAAGGTGTCAGTTCTGATAGACTGCTAAACTCGATCCAAATGGAGGACTTCAGACTGTAGTGATAAAGGGAAAGGCTCAAGCGATCGTCTTCTTCCGCTTGACATTGCTGTTGCAGTGTGGTTAACAAAGAATCCCACACATCGGTGATGAACTCTTATGCATTCTCCAGCGGTACGTTGGACTTGAAATCTGTAAACTACACCGTGTACGTGTAGGCCGTGGTTCTAAATTTTCTAGAGGAGCGTTTATCCGTCTCTCGAATGTGGTAGTATTTTTCAGGGTTTAGTGGTGGTGGACTTTAGTTTAGTGTAGATTCTCTGGGCCTGGATTCTGGCTCACTCGTCTCATCTTCAAAATCGCTAGCAGGGATTTGAGCCAAGACTTCAGCTGCTGTGCGAGGCCATAAGTCACATTTCTGTCTCTTATTTTCTTTTCCTTTCTCCACGAAATGATGCGATCGTTTCATCTTAAGTGCAAAAAGTCAAATGACTACATTTGAAACGCCATGGTCCCTTTATATCCATGTCAGACCAGTGTCTTGCCTATATAAATGCTGAGTGTCTTCCCTCTAAGTATTCATTTCACTCTCAAGCCTACCAAAAGGATGGAAGAGCCAACACAGATCGAACCTCAGGTCAAAGCTTTGCGAGGTATCATACGAAGATATTCTTCAGACAAGTCGACGGACTTTTGTGATAAAAGTCAAGATACTTTCTATATCTGTCAGAAGAAAGGTCATTGGTCTTCAGAATGTCCAGACCGTCATAAAAGCAAGACAGGTGTAAAAAAAGACAAAAGTCAAGATACCTGTTATCATTGTCAAGAGAAAGGACACTGGTCTTCAGACTGCCCTAAGAAACAACAGGAGGAAGAGAGGGGTTCCGAACAGGAACAAGAGGAAGAACCCCGACAGGTCTAGAAAGAGAAGAAAGAGAAGAAAAGAAGACGAGAAGAAAGCGAGGAAGATGAGGATAAACCTGTGAAAGTGAAGAAATTGAAAAAGGAAAGAACGAACAAAAACAAAAAGGAAGAATCTAGTGAACTTTTTAAAGTGTTGTGTTGTGACATTGGATTGTACATTTGTGCAAGAATACACGAGAAAGAAAAACGTAAGTGTCTCTTGGTTTTGATTTTTCAGAATAAGGGCCTCACACTCATGCACTCACACGCGTACATCATGGGGTAAAAAAGGGATTTTGAGTTTTAATTGATTTTGGCAAAATTAATACTATCTCTTTTCGAAAGAAGTGGGTGGCCCTGAAAAGGACCGTTGGGTGTTTGCTTTTTTAAAAACCAAACTCAGGAACGTGAAGTAATGAGCTTTAACTGCCCTGTCCCTTTGCCACGGCCAAAGCCTACTTCTGGACCTGCTGCTGTCGATGATTTTATAGAAATCACTAGGGTGGGTATCTCAGGCGTAGTGTGTAAACAGGGTTGGGCTGTTTGGCTCGGGAAGGTATTTTTCTCTTGGGTCGTAATAAAGAAGTCTGATACATTTGTTTCAGACTCCTTAAGTCTGCCAGAATATCTAGGAGTACCGTCACCGTTTGACTATCACCGTCCTCCTTTTCTCCTGGACCTTATTTCTTCTCTGCTTCTGCTTCTTCTTTCTTCTTCTTCCTGCCGTTTTCTTCTTGCCTCTTCTTCCTCTCGCTGTTGCTGTTAAAGGAGAAAAGCTTGAACTGCTTCTGTCTGCTGTTGCTCAAATTTCTCCAAATCCTTTTTCTATCTCTGTTTAAAGTCCTCGACGTGTGGTAAAGAAGAAGTGGCAAAGGTACTGGTACCGGAACAAATTCTTGTGAAGAAGAGACAAAATCCACTAAATCCCAATTAAACGCGACCTCTTCTGTAAGTAGACCCGTGTTGGCATCGGTAGCCGCTGCTATTCCTTCACTCCTTGTCGCCACGGCCGGTGCACCCCAAGTCACAGTCTTCTTAGTTTCCGTCATGTTCTAACTCTGTCACATAGATTCACTGCGCAGAGACGCTAACGTACCTGTAAAGGGAATGTGACCTTTGGAAACGAAGAATCTATGTGGAGAGACAAGGTTGTCTGAAGAGAGTCCTAATCTGCGGTCCAGAGGTCAGACCAACGGAATGATCTTAACAAAAACAAACCCAAAGGCCCTTTTCCGGGCCACTCCATTGCCTCGAAAAGATCTACTCTCTTTGCCAAATATGTGTGTCTTTGTTTTGTGTTTATTTGTTTGTTTGTTTGTTTGTTTACCCTCCCCACCAAGCGTTATTATTCGTATAGTTTCACCGCTGAACTAGCTGAACTTACCTGCCACCCGCTACACGCTACTCGCTACCCGCTACACGCCACCCGCTACACGCCACCCTCTACCCGCCACCCGCTGAACTAGCTGAACTTACCCGCTACCCGCTGTCCGATTCTTTTCCCCCACTGTTGTTTGGTCCGATCAAGGTCAGCCCCTTGCAACATTGTTGCCAATGTCTAGTAACGTGACGTCATCTCAACTGTTCCATTTCTATTATCACTATACAAAACCCAACCTATCTTCAATTTTCCCTTGACGCTATAGTGGCTCAGAGTAAATTTTGACACTATGGTGGTCAAGAGGGGTCTTGTAATGCTAATTCCCATTGACACTATAAATTTTGACGCAATAGTGTCCCAGAGGAGTTTTGTATGGACATTCCCATTGACGCTATAGTGGCCCACTTCACTACTATCGCATAATATTCTGCATTATATATCATGCAACTTCAGTGTTGGATGCATTTGCACATATGTAATATTTTAATGGGTTTATAGCTGTATGAGAGAGAGAGAGAGAGAGAGAGAGAGAGAGAGAGAGAGAGAGAGAGAGAGAGACAGACAGACAGAGAGAGAGACCTGTTTATTATATAGCACCATCTTGAATCTGCGAAAGTAGTACCAATCGCTGTGCTCCTCCTCTAGGGCCAGTTCACTGTATTTGTCCTCCGCATCAAATCCAAAGGAGTGGAACTCTTTGTTCGGTTTGAACAGGACGCAAGTCGATGTTTTTAGTGACACGTTTGCACCTGAACCTGTTGTCCATTGATTGGCATGGATTTTGAGAGGATCTTTCTCAAAATCGCTGCGGAAGGAGAAGGCATATCCCGAAAAAGTAGTTCCAAAATCTATGGCTGCCACAAGCATCCGACTTTGGTCAATGCCTGCCATTATATCCTGTTATCTTTGCCTCCTAAACAATAATATAAGAACGAAATCAAAATTTCTTATAGTTGGAAGGTTTTGTGATAATTTTGGCAGCAGGCTAAATTTAATATACATTTTTCAGAAGAGGTTTATAAGACAACTTGGCTTGAAAATAATTAACCCAGTAAACAATTTTCCGAAGCTAAGGAGAAAAAGGAAAAATAACAAGTCACACAGGTTAACTTCGACTGTCCTATGATAAGCACTTTTGCAACGATCAAGATGTTGACTTTCTTAGATTGTGACAGTATCCAGTGTTTTCTTCCATAAAAGACTGTCAAATAGGTTACAACGAAGTTTCTCGAGATCTTTCTTTTACTTCCTACATGTTCATCTGCAGGAATGAATCAAAACCGAACTGAAAATTTTTGATAATGCACTTTAACACGCCAATGAAGAAATGGAGGAGTAGGAATGCCACGGCTTTTACCCTTAGTTTTTTCGGAAGGATAAGATATATTTCCCATTTCCCATTTGTCATTTGTTTTGATATGATATCTCTATTTTCTAGCCACCGTAAAACAATGCTTTATCTGATAAGCTCTTAATAATATGTGAGCCGAGAATTTCAAAGTTACCAGAAAATGGATTATATCAGTGCCAGCTACATGCAAGTAGGTGTGAGATCTCATGACAATGTTCTCACATGAAGATCAGCATAACGTTAATACAGATGTAATGCATATGTTCTACAACACTCTAATTTTGAGGATATGGGTGTTGTCTAAAATCAATAAGAAAATAAAAAATAAAATTTCACAGAGAAAATAGAATGAGTTAAACTTGGGTGGTTTGTTATGTACGTGAGTAAGTATCATCAAATAATAGATTGAGTAGTAATGTCTGTCACGTGGGGTATATTGCCACATATTGGGCTCTTGGAAATGTATATAAGGTACGAACTGAGGAATTATTTCATTATTATTTCACATTCATTCCTATTTCTGAATCTTATTTCGCATGTTCTTGCGCTAATATCAATTTTCAGACGTGTTTAATGCTGTGTTTGGATACGATTTGAGAGAATACATTAGTTTGGATTATTCATTGGAACTAGACAGTGCTCATTAAACTAAAATATTACTCTGGGATTATTGTGAATTTGCTTAAAGGAGCTGTGAACAATACCATTGTGATCCATAATTACTTTTTATTTAGACCGGTACATTCAAGGATCTGGAGTTCATTGGGTTTAATTCATAATACTGTAATTTCCTCTTGAAGGTGGTATAACTCTCATAATAATAGTATTTTGTTAACGTTTCCTTTTGTTACTTAGTTGATGACCAGACACTCCCATATATATATATATATATATATATATATATATATATATATATATATATATATATATATATATATATATATGTGTGTGTGTGTGTGTGTGTGTGTGTGTGTTGTTACGTGTAGGCTCGTACAAAGGTAACAAAAGAAAAGAATGAAGTCAACAAGCTTTGTAAATTTTAACAAAATAATTTATTTCCCTAGAAAACAAGGTAAAACTTAGAAATAGGACTTACGGTTTGTGAATATAATCCAAAAATTAATCCTAGAATTGAAAAATGTAAGTCCTATCACTAAACAGTTCTAATTTAATCCAGGTTCGAATCTCGATGAAGTTCCGATATGGAAGGCGATGACGTCAGATGAGGTTGTTGTACTGATGGCAACAGTTCCTCGATGAATCACAATTTATAATGTTCTGTTCAGAATTCCAGAATAATTTCCATTGAATGTCTTTGTCCCAAAATTTTCATAAAGAAAAGCACTTGTTTTGTTTTCTAGAGAATCTGAATTATTAAATCCCCAAAAATAGATGAACTTCAGAACAAACTGGAAACAACAATAAAACCTCTTGAGCCCACAAGGTTTAAAATACGACTCAATAGATCTACTAGCATATTGCTGTTTTAAGCCGCGATTGTAGATCACATGGTGACTCACGTGATCACTAATTTGAACAGCGCAGTAAAAAAAAAAAAAAAATAAAAAAAAGGCCAATTCGCACGTACGCTAGAATCGCCCTATCTAAGAATAAAATTCCCACACTGGAATAAATTTAAAAAGCAAAGGCTGTTCACAACTCAGCTAACACGTGGGCCGAACATGACCTTGGTAATAGCGAATCATTTTCGCTTAGTCTTTAGAAAACGTCTCAACCAAGGTGAGCTAAAAATATTGATAATGTAATACCTTTAACGTTCAAATCAGGTCAAAACAGAGAAGTGATTTTTCGAAAATAGTCAAATCCCGTGAAAATTATCATTATAAGAAAATGCAATGAAACAAAAGTAATTAAATTACATATACATAACTATATACATATATATATATATATATATATATATATATATATATATATATATATATATATATATATATATATGCCTGCCTCCTCTCTATATATATATATATATATATATATATATATATATATATATATATATATGTTACTTTTGAATTTTTTTATTTTTTATATCATTCCATTTCATGTTGTTGTAATGATAATTTTGGATACTGGATTTGATATTTTCTCCAGAAATTCAATTCAGTTCTCTGATCTGATAAACAGCCAGTAGTTTGGAACATTGTATCTTTTGCTGACCTAGATTCAGAACCAGTGTCAAGTTTGATGTAAACATCTTTTTTTATTCATTTCTAGAGTAAAAATCTTTGACTTTGACTTTAGCTTAGGCCACACTAGTGTACGTGATAAATGTCATGTAACATATTTACGTTGTTCTGTAGAGAGGTGATCACGTGACCCCATCAGGGAATGCTTTATGTCGTAATTTACGTAATTTACTGTATAGTCTTAATTTTGAGAAGAAATAACCAGTTGTGCTTTATACCTTTGAAGCTCAAAGGTGTTTTAGTGTCACCAGTCTGAGTTGAATGTTTCTACTTTTTGGAATCAGTAATTTATTTTCCCTGGAAAATACTAGTGTTCATCAGAATTCTTGGACAAAGGCATTTATCAAAATTTATTCAGAAATTCTAAACTGGAATATTATTTCTTTGTGATTCAACAAGGAACTGCTGACACATCGAGACAAAGCAGACCATCGAAGACGTCATATCCTTCCATCTTGGAATTTCATCAGAATTGGAACTGTGATTCACTTAGGACTTTTATTTGATACAATTTATATTTCTTAATTCTTGGATTAATTTTGGATTAGATTCATAAACGGTGTCTTTTTCTCATTTTTATCTTGTTTTTCTAGGGAAATAAATTATTTGTTAAAGTTTACAAAGCTTGTTGGCTTCACTCTTTTCTTGTTACTTTTGTACGAGCCTAGACACGTAGCAAGGAAATTGGGGGCCTCGTCCTTGGGATATATGAATTTTGGCAAAAATATTTCAGAAGATTGTTTCTAAAATTTAAATTCCCCTGGTTTTCAGTACTTTTTTAAATCCCAACTATTATTTCACATGTTGTTTGAAATCTTAATGAAATCAACAGCCTTTTTACAATGTCATCAAAAGTGAAAATTTTTCATTCAAATCCTACCTAGGAGCAGTTGGATTGTTTGAAAAAAGATGAATTGCTTGAACTTGCCAGAAAATATGCTCTTTCTGAGGCAAGCGCTTCTTTAACGAAGCAACAAATAAAAACATTTTGGTCCAGTATTTGGTAGGAAAGAGTGTTTTGGATAAAAGTGTTTTGGATTCGATCAGTAAGTCTGTATCAGACTCTGGTATTAAAGTAAAGGAATTAAAATTAAAATACAAGATGGAATTAGAGTTAAGGAAGCTTGAACTTCAGAAAGAAAAAGAGGAAAAACAAATGTAAATCCAGTTATAACTGGAGAAAAAAAGAGCAAATGCATTTACAGAAAGAAGAAAAACAGATACTGTTGGAATAAGAGGAGAGAGAGAGAAACAAATGCAAAGAGTGTAAGAAAGTGAGAGTGAGAAAGACAAATGCAGTTACAGAAAGAACAAATGCAGTTACAGAAAGAGAAAGAACAAGTGGAATTTGATAAGGAAGAAAGAGAAAAAAGATAAATGCAATTAGATAAGGAAAGAGAGAGAGAGAAAGAGAGAGACAGATGCAATTGCAAGGAGAGAAAGAGGAAAGGGAATTTCAAATTAGGTTAAAAGAATTAGAACTGGCAAGTGAAAGGCACATTCTCACTTCACATACAAATTCATGTTTTGATCTTACTAAGAATATTAGGTTAGTGCCCCCTTGCAGAGAAAAAGAATTAGACAAATATTTTCCTCGTTTTGAAAAAGTTGCTGAAAATTTGAAATGGCCAAGGGAGTATTGGACTCAGTTATTACAATGTGTACTTATTGGTAACGCTAGTGATATTTAGCATTCAATGTCAATTCAGCAAAGTGCTGACTATGATCTGGTTAAGGAATGCATCTTAAAGAGTTATGAGTTAGTCTCTCGGGCTTATCGGCAAAAATTTAGGAACTATACAAAAGATGCTGAACAAACTCATGTCGAATTTGTAAGAGAAAAAGAGCAGTTATTTGATAGATGGTACTTAGCCAAGAAAGTTGATCAAGATTATGAAAATCTCAAACAATTTGTATTACTTGAAGAGTTCAATAGCTGTGTCCATAGTGACATTTAGATTTATCTTGACGAGCATAAGATCGAAACCTTGGAAAATGTTGCTCGTGCTGCCGACGAGTATTTATTAACTCATAAAGTTTCTTTTGTAGGCAAGTCTTCCACTCAGCAGTCTTCTGGTAAGAAGGCATTTCAGTCTAATACGAGCCCTTCTAAAACTCAGTCTGGCACAACTTTTAAAAATCAAGCTTCTAATAAGCTCGATCATAGATCCTTCTCTCCTCCTACGTGTACCGATTGCAAGAAGAAAGGACACGTTATTTCTTATGTTTCAAATTGAAATATAAGCGTCAGAATCAAGACAGACCTATCCTAAATGCTCTTATCTCTAAGAGGTCAAGTTCACGCTCATGTATTGAAAGCAATACATTTGTTGGGTCTAATAAACCCCAGTCTGATTTTATTATGGAGAATTATGAACCATTTTTGTGGAAGGGTTCTATATCACTCTTAGATGATTTGGTCAATCCTATCATTATTAAAATATTAAGGGACACAGTAGCTTCTCAGAGTCTGTTATTATCAGGTACTTTGCCTTTTTCTGAGAAGTCTTCTTCCAATGAGAGTGTTCTTATTCAGGGAGTAGAGTGCGGCTTTGTTAATGTTCCTCCCATTGTGTACACTTCTCATCAGACTTAGCCTCAGGACCACCCTTGACAGTCGGAATAGTGTCTTCTTTACCCGTTGAGGGCATTCATTTATTACTAGGCAACGACCTAGCTGGAGATAAGATTGTGCTTAATCCACTTGTAACTGACAAGACTTCTTTGGATCAGAAAGCTGTTCCTATTGAGAAAGAATTCCCTGATTTATACCCAGCTTGTGCAATTACTAGAGCTATGGCAAAGAAAGCTCTTGAGAATGATGTCGATAAGGAAAATATTGCTTTAGCTGACACATGTATTGGTCAGGCTTTTGATGAGGTCACTTTCACTCCTTGTTTGGATCAATCAAAAGGTATTGATCACAGTGATCCTCTTTTAAAAACTCATTCTCTTTTTTCTAATCAGGGTGACAAACGACAATCACTTGTCGTCGAACAGGAAAAGATCCTGAGATCTCCTGTTTGTTTCAGAGGGCCATTAGTGAAACTGAAGGCATTGAAGTACCTGTCTGTTATTTCATTAAAAATGGAATTCATATGAGAAAATGGAGACCTCCCGAGGTATATGCTGGTGACGAGTGGTCAGTGAACTATCAAATTGTAGTTCCAAAATCTTACAGACAGGAAATACTTAGACTGGACCATGAAACTCCTTTGGCGGGTCATTTAGGGATTAATAAAACTTATCACAAAATCTTGAATCACTTGTATTGGCCAAAAATCAAAAGTGATGTTTGTAAATAATGCAGATCTTGTCATACTTGTCAAATAGTAGATAAACCCAATCAGTAGATACATAAGGTTCATCTGCAACCCACTCCTGTATTTGACGCACTATTTAGCAGAATAATGGTAGATTGTGTCGGTCCCTTACCTAAGACCAAGTCAGGCAACCAGTATTTGTTGACCATTATGTGTGCGTCAACAAGATTCCCAGAGGCAATTCCTTTGAGGATTATTAAAACTAAAACAATAGTAAAAGCTTTGATAAAGTTTTATTTACTACATTTTGCCTTCCCAAATACATGCAATCTGATCAAGGGTCAAATTTTATGTCTGGAATTTTTCAGCAAGTTATGCCCGAACTAGGCATTCAAGAAGTCAAATTTCCTGCCTATCACCCTGAGAGCCAAGGGGCTTTAGAAAGATTTCATCAGACTTTGAAAAATATGATTCGGTCATATTGCTTTGATACGGGTACAGATTGAGGTGTGGGCACTCATTTACTATTGTTTGCACTTAGCGAATCAGTTCAAGAATCTTTAGGATTCAGTCCCTTTGAGCTAGTTTATGGACACACTGTGCATAGACCATTGAAGTTGTTGAAAGAGAAACTTCTTTCTAATGAAGATACTGAACTTAATCTTCTCGATTATGTTTCCAGTTTTAAGTATAAGTTGTGAAAGGCTTGTGAGGTTGCAAGAACGAATCTGCAGTCTACTCAGTCAAAAATGAAATTAAGGTATGATAAAGACTCAAAGGAAAGGAGTTTTCAGCCTGGTGATAGAGTTCTAGCTCTCTTGCCCATTCCACAAAATCCTCTTCAGGCCACGTATTATGGTCCGTACACGGTTGAAAAGAAAGTAAATGATTTAAATTACATCATAAATACTCCTGGGAGGGGAAAACAAAAACAACTTTGCCACATTAACATCTTAAAGGAGTATATTGAGAGAGATAGCCAGACAGATTATGCAATTAATTTAGTTGCACATGTCCCACTCACTGAGGATTTAAGTGAAGGAATTCAATCGGACACTATTGATTTTGGAGTGACAAATCTTCGGAATTCAGAAAGTATGAATAATCTGGACCAGAAACTTTCACATTTGCAACAACAAGAAAGGAATGAACGTAAACAATTATTTGAATATGAGCACTTATTTCCAGATGTTCCTACAAGAACAAAGAAAATTTTTCATGACGTTGAAATTGTAAATTCCCATCCTTTGAAAAAAACACCCTTACAGGATGAACCCTCTCAAACAGGAATACTTGAAAAAAGAAATTCAGTATTTTCTGGAGAATGATTTCACAGAGCCTAGTAACAGTTACTGGAGTTCACCATGTATACTTGTTCCTAAACCATAGAAAACTTTCTGTATGTGCACTGATTATAGGAAGGTGAACAGTGTGACTAAGACAGATTCATTTCCATTACTAAGAATCGATGACTGTATTGATAAAATTGGAAATGCCAGGTATGTCACCAAATTTGACGTTTTGAAATGATTTTGTCATATTCCACTAACGGAAAGGGCAAGGGAAATTTGGTATTCGTGACTCCACATGGACTTTTCAACGTTTGATGAATATGATTACCTCTGGACTAGATAATTTTGATGCTTACATCGATGATGTCATCATCTACAACGACACCTGGAAAGAACATTTAGCAATAA
>JAECUM010047743.1:0-21938 GCA_016617855.1 Megalonaias nervosa
AATCTTTTTCTTCAAATTATTGAATTCAAGTGATTATTTTGTCTGGAAATACAAAACAGCTCTGATAAAATTCTTGGATAAAGACGTTCGCTGGAATTTATACTGAATTTAAACCTGGAATTATATTACTGTGATTCAAGAAAAGACTGTTAACACTTCAACACACTAGAAGCTATTAACAGACACGTCATCGCCTTCAGTTTTGGGATTTTTTTTCTGGACTTTTACTGAATTTTCTTCAGTACTTTAAATTATTAGGACTTGTGTCTGTAATGCTTGGATTTTTTTTGGATTTAGTTCGCAATACGGTAATTTCTTTTTCTCATTTTCACTTTATATTCTAGGGAAAGAATGTTATTTAAATTTTACAAAGCTTGTTGTCTATCACTCTTCTGTTACTTATTTTAAGAGCAAAGGCTCGTAACAATAAATGTAAATGATGATTGTGCAACGTTTTAAATTTACTGCTACTTTGTTTTCGTCTTTCGCAAATCGCAATTAATACTAGAACGGCTACATTGGAACGTTTGATTTATGCTTTTATTGATTTTTATCTTGTGTGTTGCGATAGATAACTTTAATGTATGTTGAACTGTGCGACAGCCGGTGCAGAAGGAAATAGATTATTTGAGATAACAAGGTTATCATGTTTACCTTACAGGTACAAAAGCAAAGGAACGCTATTCAGATAACACAGCCCGCAAAACGTTACATCAAAGCCTTTTCTTTTGCTCTTTCTTAAAGCTATGTACACGCACTGATATTAGCAATACTACTATCTTCACGTGTTTGACGCCGTTTTACAAATGACACTGTTCATTTGGAAACAATCGACATAAATACAAGAAATCCGAGCTTTTTTAACTGAGAAACTCTATCAATTAAGGGATAATTAATGAAAGAGGAAGAAAAGATAGAAGAATATGGATTTTCTGAGACTACACTTGGTTGTTTTATTTTGATAACTATATTATTTCTGAAAATTTAAGAAAACAAAACATAAATCATATGTCAGTCCTATGGAATTTGATTTAAATCAAGAAAGAAAAAACATAATTGAGTTAGATAATAATAATCATTTAAACTCCTGGGCTTTAAATCCCCATAAACTAATCATAAATAAACAATCCATTCACATTGCAGTGGGACAATCATTACCTTTGATAGAATCCTTATCAAAGATAATAATTACGTAATATAAACATGGGATACATTTACTATTAACCCCCTGGACAATTTAAATTCGCTGGATAGACTAAAAAAGCTGGAATGGGCTCGGAATTGAATCCATGTTTGTCTAATTAAAAAATCAGCCATCAAAACCAAAATAAAAATAAGTCATGATCTTTAGTTGATATTCTCTTAAATCGTAATAAATCAGAAATTAAGTTTTATTTAAGCGAGTCACTTAGGGTTAAAACTTGGCCTAATAGCCATAAATTTGACTATATGTGAATGCTAGAGGCAATACACTTCTTTTACTACTGATCTTGAAAATCTATTATGTAAATGCCTGAGGCAATAAACTGCATTTACTAAGGACCTTGAAAATTTCTTATCGCTAGTGATAAAATAACACAGGAAACGTTTATTCATCTTTATTCTATGCTTCATCGAAAAGAGTTACATAGCATGATGCAAATTTCCATATAAAATAGTTTCTTCAAAGATATACATACCAAATATTCAATGGCCACTTCAAGATTTATCCACAAGTTGCCAGAGGAAAGGAATTGGCGGTTACTACCCAGTTTATCAGCTATTTGGCTCAGAACAATAATCTTACACTATAGGTGCAAACATTGTAAGTGTTACCTATGAAAATCAGAGTTAAAAGGAGTACATGAAATCGATTTGTTTCTCGAGATGAACGGTAAATTTTAAAGTCTTTTATCCACAGACAATACTGTTATAGTAAATTAATGTTCTTTAATTAAAAGAGACATGATATAAGAGTGTGTACTATCAAAGAGTAAAAACAAAAATACATTTTCTTCAAAGACATGACCTCGACTATCAATCACTAATGGATAGAAAGAAAAGAAAAACAGTTCCTGACTGTTAATTTGCTTTTTTATCTTACACGCGCGTTACACACGAGTTTCTTTATATAAATTATACCTATTTATTTTTTCGGTCAAATCAAACTAAGATGAGAGAAACCGCGCTTAAATCTTGTGTTCAGCAATCATTATGTTTGGAAGATTATTTTTAACTGTTCCATGAAGGGACAAAATACTCAAGAAGCGCATTAGATCACTCACTTTGCAGACTGTATTAAGAAAGGCATCCAAACATGACTGAAATGTATTCTGGTCATCAAGAACTTTTTGAAAACATGTCTGACATAGCTTCATCATAGACACATGTTGTTGTTGTAGTGTTTAACGCCATTTTTCTGCACTAGATAGGCTATACATGGCGGCCAGTATAAATGGTGGAGGAAGAACCCGGGAAAAGCCCGGAAAGAACCACCGACCCACGAGAAGCTACTGGCAAGCTTTCTCACATCCCACATTGACCGAACCCGAGACTCGAACCCACGCAAACTGAGGTGAGATGGCACTGATTCGTAACGGAGAGCGTTTTAGATCACTCGGCCACTCGGGACCCTCGTCATAGACACACCGGTCATATTAAGCTGAATATCAGCATTAGCAGTTAAAAATCAGAAATAGCAGCCATGTATTTTTAATTTCAGTATTTAATATCTTGATGTTATCTGTACAAGGCAAAATATTATTCACATATCTGATAGAGCCTGGTTCACGGTGAGGGTGAAGGAAAGTTTCAATCTGGTTGCTCTGGAAACCACGTCGTTTCCATGGAGACCATACGGACACAGTCTTGAGTAGCAGAGTGCCTATTGACACTCAAACGGGAACTAACATGAGCTCATGATAAACCAATGGAATGTGACCATTAGACGCTTGGGGGACGTACGGGAAATTAACATTGAATTGTTAAAAGTGGTTAATCTCAATGGAGAAACATTGTTACATTGTTCGAGTTCACCTCCAAATATGGTGATTGAGGGGTTTATCGGAAATCCCATGTTAAAATTATTCATGTGTTCAACATATACATGACGATTGATTGGTCTACGGGAAATCCTACGTTAAAATTGTACGTTAAGTTTAAAATGTGGGAGACTAAATAGGTGTCTATGGGACTCCCATGTTAAATAGGATCAAAACTCCATTTCGAAAGGTATGTCTGTAACCTTGCATGAATAGGCGACGGTCTCCACTCGAACAGAATATTACGTTATGTGTGTATCATGTATGTTGAGTCATTCTTCATCAGTGTATCATAACAGATGAGTTTAGAAGGAAATGTGAGTTTCTCTGCCCAAGCAGCAGGGAGGACAGACCCTACGGCCTCGTTTTGGTATTTATTTTGCAAAATCAATGCTTCTACGCTAATTTGTCCGCTATTGTGCTGCGCTACTGTGTATATAAATTTCTATAGACTGTTTATTGAACTCGATATAGTCATACCGTTGGTCCGCCCTCCCTGCTGCTCCTCCAACCGTAGTGAGATCAAATGCTTGTACAGCGAGCGAAACGCGGCGGTCCCTGCAGCACTAACATAGTGCCTGCGGCCCTGGTATTGTGTACAGGTACAGGTAAAACAAAACAATTCCGCCGACCGACCGCGTTGAGTGAGTTCATTGACCGACCGTGAGAGCCAGCCAGTTTTAAGTTAGTTTGTTGTTGTTGTTATTATTATGAATGTGTGTCAAGCGGGAGACGACAATTCCTCCGGCCTTAACGTGCTTTTTTGGTTGGGCTTGTTGTAGCGAGGACGAGTGAGTGAGTGAGTGAGTGGGGAGGATAAAAAATTGTGGGTTGCTGTCTCAACCAAACATTTTATCGAGACCAATGCGATACCTCGATCTGAGGTCATGACAAATCCATGTGGGGTCGTTTGAGCGTGTGAGAAAAAGTTTTTAAATTTGTTTATATCCATGTCATCGGAGCACCAGGCTGGATGAATATTTCGTAGTGTGTGTGTACCAACCCCATTAAAAACCGCCAAAAGGTTGCAGTTATCTCTGATGACTTTAGGTATTTGAACATATCGCTGAGAAACATAAATTACATCGTGTTTTTATGTCTGCCTCGAGAAAATATTGGAGCTGGATTTGCTTGTTTGTCTAACATACGTCGTCATACACCATCAAATTATTGATTTCTCTGTTAAGATCATCGACCAACAGGGACTCATTGATATCAGTAATAAAGTCAATAATATCATCCCCGGTTGATTAATCAGCTGCAATCTCCCTCGCATTATCATTAAAATCCCTCAACGCACTGTTGCATCGTTGGTCAACCACGGATGGTGCCACTAAATATAACTTATCCCACTCAAGCCATCTCATTATCATGCTGAGTAATAATTGAGTCTTTCCAGACCCGATGGCCCTATAATATTGCTCGAATAGAGTTTCGCAATGCTGGATGGTGCTTGACTGGTTTTATTTCTCATGTCGCTGAGAAGTCAATGACATCCATAATAATAACAAATATAACGAATAATATGCATTTATATTGTGTTCGGTGCAAGGGATTTACTGATACCAGTGAATTAGCAACAATAACGACGAGGAATAAAAGTCGTGAACTTACAGGCTAGTGTGTGAAATGTGGTACAAAAAATATAAATTTCGTTTCGTGAGAAGTTAGGCGGTGATATTGCTGCTTCACTTGGAAAATTACCAGGGACTCCATGGGCTAAGTATCCTGGTGAAAAAAACAACTTCCTGGGTATAATTATTGTGGCCCTGAAACCCGACTTCATATTCGACTTGATGAGCGAAATTAACCCAAACCACGAGAGTCTCCAGTGAATGCGATTGATCAGGCGTGTCATGTTCATAATGTCGCATATAAAAGTCAAGATTTAAAACGACGACATATTGCAGACGTGAAGTTGATACACGCGCTAAAATCGGTAAAAAAAAAAAAAAAAAATCTGCGAGAATCACTAGCTAATTGGCTGATAAGATCTGCGATGAAAGGTAAATTAGTTTCAGGGGCTGGGTAATTAACCAGCCGATAATTATTATTATAAATGGAGTCAATTATTATAGCCCAAGGGGATACTGGAGGGGTAGAGCTGCTATTAATAAACTTGCTGACGCTGCAAGGGTTACACGTGCTGTTGCTGCAGATTGGTTAGCGCGACAGGCAATATGGCAAATTTATCTACCACCAGCTAAACAAATTCAATATGGACATTTTGATGACGGTACGCCAATGAAGTTCATCAGGCAGATATTTTTTTACCGCATGATACTATTAAAACACGTAGACGTCATCGATCCGCTAGCGGATCACGCACGTGCAAATAAGCATGAACTGTTGTTGACGTCGCAAGTAGATACAAAGAAGCAGAACTATTATTAGCTAAAACAGCAACCGAACTTGCATCTGCGTTTGAACGAATTTATTGACGAGGGCCCTTGCAATGGCCACAGTTACTACAGGTTGATCCTGGCAAAGAATTATTTGATGGAGTAACGTCGATGATAAAACAACATAACGTCAAAATCAGACGAGGACACACTGAGTTACATCGTGATCAAGGCAATCGTTGAACGAATTAATCGAACACTTTTGCTGAGTGATTATTTGGACTGCCAAGTGCGATAGCCGCATTAAATAATGAAATTACACGTGGAATTTCTATGAAACCTATCAATTCAATCACGAGAAAACGCATACCAGTACAACGACATGACTCTTTCTCAAAACAATCATTACTAGGTAATGTGACTGTCAGATATTTATATGAAGCTGGAGAGCTTGAAGGAGGGGGTAAAATAAGAGCAACTGATCAGTATGGCCTGTAACCTCACATAAAATTTCCAGCGTGGTAAGATCCACTAGTAGACCTGCAATTTACAGATTAGATTCAACTGCTCCTCAACGTGGATTTGTCCGTGAACAATTACAAGTAATTCCTGAAGATATACAATTACCACCGCCTTCCCGAAAATGAAGGTTCACTGCGCACCTACTTCGATTACACTCAAGATAGGTCAGCATCACATTTTCACGTGTATGGCCACGACTACTATTAATTCTATCCACGGTAAATTGTCTTGGATTATTACTTGAATACTGTTGCCATAACATTACTGCGTTACAGCTCTTACATTGATTATTTTATTGTTGTCGTAGCGTCATGATCGTGGACACATCAAGATCAAACTCGCGGGTTTGTTTTGGTCACTTTGCTGATACTCAGCTAATTTGTTCCTTATTCACAATGGTGCAGTTATCCTGAATAAATTCAGCGATAATCCTCCGTAGCTGAGACAATTTTGTAACTCTTGATACTGCTAAATAAACTAAATTTGACCATTCATTACGGTCATCGATGATTCAGATCGTATTATCAGAAATAGTTAATCCCTGGGATGAATGAATAGTTATCGCATATCCTAGGGTCCAGCGCGGTGCTGCAGCCGCCAATGCTTTCTCAACCACATCCACATCGACGACGACAATATCATTCAATACCAGTTTTTGTTTCTCATGGATTCCAGGAATCAAACCATCAATATTTTGTTTACGTGTATTTGCTGGGCGATAACACAATGGGACACGTAGACCTGGATATTTCTTTCGATGAAACAGAAATTATCCCTGCTAAAGTGAATCACGAACACATTTCC
The DNA here is from genome assembly GCA_016617855.1 of Megalonaias nervosa. NCBI lineage: Eukaryota > Metazoa > Mollusca > Bivalvia > Unionida > Unionidae > Megalonaias > Megalonaias nervosa. Next base: position 6,689 of record JAECUM010047743.1, read on the forward strand.
GTGATGCAACTATCAGATCACTAGGATGCCATAACTTCCAAAAATCCGCGTTCGTTGTTTCTGGAATTACTTTACGCATTATCGAGCAATGGACGCTATTCGGCTGTAGTCGTATTAACGTTTTAAATTCTTTCAGCGACTCATCGATTGCCCTGTGGTCCTCGAGCATTTCCCCATAACAATCGACAGATTCTCTTAACCAGCAGTGTGGGGATTAGCCGACAAAGGGGGTGGTTGGCTGTGATCGTCGCACATAACCACGGCGGTATTTTTCGTCAACAACCATTGAAGAAACATTATTAACACGTGCAGCGATACCATGCAAATCTCATCCCAGATAATAATCTAGGGAACAAATTTCTCACCCATTCGTTCTGGAATCCATGCGTCTCCCTTCCTTCGAAAGAAACTGTGATAGGTATGTGACTTAACCCCTCGTTTTTTCATCTCTCTGATGAGCTGGTGAGTCGGAGTCAGCACAACCATATCATTGTTCTTGCAGAACTACGGCGGGTTCAGAAATAGATTTATTGCATGTGTCGTTTTACCGGAACGACCAGGCCCATTAAGATAAACAATGTTATGCCTAGAAACAGGATCATGTTCAGATGGTTATTCAGGTAGTGGCTTATAATCTGCAGATTATGAACAATCAAGTATCGTCTCATTCTTTGACTCTCCATCTACCCCATGGAACGCTAGCTTTCTCAGGAGCATCTCCTGCTCTTATATCACATTCATCTAACAATCCAATATTCGTTTTATCAATATAAAATGAATATGTGGCGACTCTGATGGCTGTATCAGGAAATCCGTTGATCATTGATATTAGATTTATGGAAACATACGCTAGCATCGAAAAACTTAAAGAGTATATTGCGGTGAATTCCCACCATAATAACACAAAATAGTACCCAGCTTGGTTCCATCATTCAAGAATACACTGTGTGTACACAAGCGTGCCTTTGCTTGTTGTGTGTTTGATTATAAAATCAAGTTCAGCCTCGTCGATAATTAATCGTGTACAACTTCGTTGAAATTTACCAATGATTTTTCTGCCCAAATCATTTGCAAGTGACATTTCAATGCCGCTGTCACTTTCGGGTTCTGACATACAGACTTGTTTTTTGTGGCCGATACGAAGTTATTGCCTCACTCAATGTACGCGATAACAATATCGCCGCATTAAGCATATATCGTAATAATACTATTGGAACCAAGCCACTTTCATTTTTTGTACAGTAACCGTTGGGATTTACCGCCTGATTAGGTTTAATAAAATGTCGGCCAAACCAAGCACAATAACAGGATGAATCCCCTTAGCAAATTCAAATGACTCAACACATGCAAATCCTGTCAAGTCGAAACCGGGTAGAGGTCCATTTATTGATACCCTAGTCATCTCATGTGTAGGATGCCCAAATCGCTTAAAATACGGTGCACATTCACCCATCCCAAGAAAACTTCCAGGGTAACGTGCAACCATATCAACTGAGATAACTTCGTTGAGATCATATTTGGTATTCCACAACCATCCATGCTCATACTCGACACACGATCGCTGAATATCTTCGAGAAATTCTTTCGACGTTGGTCTCCATGAATTTTTCTTCTAGGCAAAATGAGCGACCACAAATGGAACAGTAAAACTATTACTCAGTAATCGTTTTATATCATCGTTGTCGTCGGTATATTTTCGTGCGACTTCAGTCATCGTTGCATGAAGAGTTTCAGCACGATAAAGATCCCCGCACGGTCGTACAAACTGATCAAACCGTCGTTGTTTATCATCACTCTGAAACAACCACAAAGCACTGGATCGGTTTTACTGATCTCACGAACATATTCAGATATATCATCACCAGTATTAACACCATCGCTGCAAGCACTGGGAACATATCTAACTCGTTTATATGGTGGAAATATTGTTATACTTGACGTCCACGTGTGAACATTATGGTCAATTATTGTTATCGGAGCTCCATTTTTCAAGTGTTTAGCGCTGTACAAAACCTCACCGGTTATTGTTTTAACCGTTATTGGAAATCTTAAGGTCTTTTCTAACTCAGCAATATCGCCAATTGTGGACCCACTTGATCGTGCTTTACTCTCCCATTGATTTATTTTATCACGTCGTAACGCTGTCAGACCCTTCCCTCGTAACGCGTTCTTAAAGTGTTCTGTGATTCTCTGGGCGACACAATTTAAAGTGCAACTCCCACCCCACCACCCAGGGTCGCTAGCGACCCTCGCGTTGGTGCAAGCGCGTTAACATCAGGCTCATGTAACGGATAAATAGCATAAACCTCTGCAGTCATCGGAAATGCTTTCTCGTAATATGGTTTGTCAAACCCAGTTAACATTCCTGGTCTAAAATTTCTATTTAACACAGCAATCCCCTTCCCCCCTACGGTTTCGTGATCCACGAACAGTGTCACGTTTATCACGGATAATCCAAATTACATCGCCGTTGTCCTTGGACAAGGTTTCGTCGATGGCAATGATAAATAGTTCGTCCTGTAAATAATCCACGATTTTTGCTGCTCGTACGTCATTCATAGTAGCATCAATCTGGTGACTAGCGCCAGAAATATTGTCATTGTCCAACGACATGGGTTTGGCTCTCAATATATTGACCAGGCATTCGTTGCCACATCCCATCTAAACTTGCTCTTGGCCCGCGGATACGATCAAGTAATTTTCGATGGCCCCCAGTTACTAGCACGCCACGGTCCACGTCTTCTGGACCCGTTGTTGGGGGTGTCGTGGTCAGTTTGTGTAAGTTCCTCCATTATATAATTCAGGAAAATATATATCTTTAAATTAAACTTCGATTTAATTAGTATACAAATGGCTCCAGCAAAGAATAGTTACAAATGGTTGCCGATTGGATCCACCACACCGTGTGCAAAGGCGTGTTACGGCACCCATTTTGTGTATCATACGCAAAGTGTACGAATGAGGAGTCGAGGACCAAAACTGTATCTGAAATGTAACAAGGGGGTCCGGAGGGCGACGATGTTGTGCGTGGCGTGTGGAGGTAGAAAATACAAAGCGGTGAAACGGTATTATGATAAGACAAAAATGACTTCAACGAAAGCACTCCGATCATAGATGCTAGCGACTATCTCTCTAGATTTTTGGGTAATCTACTGCAACCTGTACAGATACTAGTATCGTTGATACCAGCATCAACAACCTCGAGTAAAGTCGGGGATACGCTTAGCGGATCCAGTGCCACATTATTAGTTTGTTTTTTTTTTGTTTTTGTTTTTGTTTTTTTTTCTTGTTGTAATTGATCATAATTCAGACAAGTGATATTTACTATACAAATGGAGCAAGAAAACAAAGCAAGAAAACAACGACGATAAAGTTGGAACTCAAACGTTTCGAGCACATCCTGTCATCAGCAATTATAAAGCATCGCGCGATGGCATGATTAGAAATTGTCATACAAAAAACCGATTGGTTTTGTTATTAATACTTCCTATCTTATCTTCAGTGCTGGGGGGAAGAAAAACTTATCTCTTTCATAGATTTATTTATGAATGTTACAATGGCTTGATCGTCAATGGTTTCGTGGTGGATCGTATTGATTCGAATCCATGGAATAATTGTCTTGGAAATCTTCGGGCTATTACACAAAGCGAGAATTGTACGCGAGGAAGCACTGGTAAAAATAACATGAAACGCCCACTGCCTGTAGTGCCTGTAAATTCACTAACAAACGAAAAAAATAGTATTTCCATCAATAACAGCAGCTGAACGATATTTTAATATTTACCTGGCTTCGGTACAGCGCTTGGCAGAGGGGATAATAAATTCGACATTTTCAAAGAAATATAAGCGGCGAATAAAATTTCAATATTTCATTGTAAAAAACAACAACAACAATCCACACAGTACGACTTGTAAAGGGGAGAAGTAACTCCCGGGGGGGGGGACCTCAAAGCGCCCTAACTAATAATGATACTGTCTATTTTTGTTGTTGTTGTTGTTTCTTTTACAATGACAATGTGATTTAAACAAATATTTATTATTATGATGAATTACGAAAACAATAATACGATTATTTCTGAGACTGAGCGATTAAATAATCCTTCGTCCATCGATGGGCCTTCCAATGGTGGAAGTGGGGGTATACAACTTAATGAACAACTTAATCCACAAAAAATCAAGGATAAATTTAAATCAATACAAGAACGAAAATCAGAGGGAAAGTATACGCTTCCCAGGGAATATCAGCTTATTAAATTAATTCAGCACGCTATGAGGTTATCTCTTGCACGTGTTGATGATTCACAAATCCATTTCTTTGCCCCACTTGCAACTGCAATTGAGAAAATCCAGTCAGCGTTATCTGCTGAATATGAAGTAAAAAATATCCCCATTAATTTTAAATTAATACAGTTAAATAAATGCATGATGCTTGGTCATGAAAAGATTCACTGTAAACAATCCGAACGCACAGTGCAAAACACTCCAAAGCCGATTCACTGTGAGAGCCGTTGAATCGTCTGCGTGGGAAAGTTGTGACACAGAATACCTGAGATTGGAATGTTTGTGTGAGTAGTGGTAGGAGCCCGCTACTGCGCGGATTGCATAACAGCAACAAACAATAGAGTTGCGGTTTTCATTCATTGACAGCCACTGGAATGTGTGTGACTTACTGATCGGCACCACGCTAAACAAACAATAGAGTACGTTGTAGTATTTTATTGTAGTAGTCACAGTTGTTAACACTGGCTAAGGTGAGCAGCCGTTGTTGATTTTATTATCCTCCGAAATATAAACAAACATACAAACAAACAAGCCCACTCAATTTTTGTTGGCGGACAGCATCGACAAGAGGAGGAGGAGGAGGAGGGTGGTGGTGGGACAGTAACAAAAAAAGTTATTATTATTATTCTGCGCACACACACAGAAGTATCTCTGCGTGATAGCTTTCATCAACAGCATCACAGACTAAGTTGACAGAAATCGTGGAAGTGATCGCGACAACGATAGGGGATATATGTCGTCCACCTCCATCTGGGCCGTTATTGTTTGCGTAACGTTGCTGTGTCCGAAATTTTCTGTGATGCAGTGACGATAGCAGTGATATCATTATCAGGTTTTTCATTCCATCAATGTCAAGTCCTGGTAATTTGAAGGTTGGCAATGCTGCCTTGGTGATCTTAAAATGTCCAAGAAACTTGTGTTTATACCCCCCCCCACCACCACCACCACCACCAGCTTCAGAACGCTGCAACGTATCACTGTGCACATGCCCTTGTTCGACTGGTTGAATTACTGTATCAAACACAGACCGCTGAAACATGTCAGCATCAGCGACCACGGCGTTTAGATGTTGTATCGTAGGAATGATTAGCTGTAGAAGGTCATCGTTGGGATATTCGAGCGCGTACTGCGTTAAAAACTTTCGTAATTGTTGCTGCATGTGTTTGTGTTCGAGCGAGATTTCATCAGTGAGTCGTTGTCCGGCCAAACTGATTTTATAATCTTCGTCGACAACATCGTTCCATATGCTAAATATTTTTGATCCACATACACCCATGGATTGCTCGCAGTACTGCCTGTGATACAAACCCTGGCTATTTCATGTATTTTTTTTTCTTACAGAGTTTCCATGCGAGAAGGTTTCGATATTTCGGTGGTGTTATAAATGCTTGCAATCAGATTGTAAACTGGTGGTGGTGGTGGTGCTAGGGGTGCCACTTCTGGCCACCCTAATACAGTTCGAATCGATGATTGATAGATATCAAAGGCGTAATCGGGGGTGGCTATTTCTAACTCAGCACTTAATGTTGGCTGGTGTACCGTTATTGCAATTTTAGATTCTTGCTCTGTGATTGATTTAGTTCGATGTTGAAATTCATCATTGAGTTGTTCGATTTGATAACTTCCTGTAGGAATAATAACAACATTCCAGTCGGGGTTCCATCATCGCGATTTTTATACTCAAATACCAGTGAATTATTGGCTAGTAATCCACCAAACGATTTTGATCTAATATTGGGCCAACTATTATACAGTCGCAATTGTGCCAGTGCTATTTCTAGAGACCTACCGTTCGGTGCTCAAATCGCTGTAGGAAAACTAATATCAAATTCTGGTTGCGTTGACGCCGCTGATATCATTGTAATTGTGGACGGTGCTGTATTATCAGCTATTTGTTCCAGTAATATTCGAATTTCACCGTCTGCCATCGCCATTTATTTTATACACTTGATTCTAATTGGGGTCTCCCCGAGACTAATGGTGGAGGCACTGGGGGTGTCCCCCAATTGCGTCATAATAAATTTTAGTCATTGTATCAAATTCGCAGTTGGTAATTTTATCGTCATTCAACACCAACGATATCAGCGATCATAACCACGTGTAAGCATGTGTTGCCGTTGGTAGCAACACTGTATACTCGTGTAATTTATCAGGCGTGCATGTCGATAATTTCTTGGTTATAATATTAGCGATTCCAGCAACTCCTGTTGTATCAGCCATACCGATTCCCACCGCTGGGGCTATCACGTAGGTGGCGGATAATGTACCGATTAACGTGATCGATCCAGCAGCTACGGCCGATGCAGAGTGGACAACAACGTCAATAACCACAATGCGTCTACGGTTTTTTTTTTGTTTTGCCGTATAGGAGGCGATGATATCACTCAGCGATGTTTGCCAGTCATGGGCTTGATCGAATCTGTAAGTGGAATCGTATTTCACTGAATGGGGTGAGGGGGTAGGCATTATAGGAGTAATTAATACTTTAAGTAATTAATTGAGGCGTGTTTGCTACAAATTCCACACACCACCAGTAAGTGGCTGCGGTTAAGTTTTGATCATCGAGGTCCAGTATAAATGTTTCTTTGGTGCCTTGATTTAATACTATTGACGCAGTTCCAGAAAATTCATCGGTAGAATGGTGCCATGGATACGTGGTAAATATCCTAAATTTTTCAGCACTAAACACGGACAGCCTGTACACACCAGTGACCTCAGCGGTATGTTTGAGGATGTTATTATCATTTGATTATGTTGCGAGTCCTGAAGCTACTGTGTATACAACGTTGATGGGCGGAGTCGTATGCGGAACTCCAATCGCCCTTATTTTTCTTCGATTTCTACAAGTTTAATGTTGGCCACCATTGGATTTCCAAAGACCTCAGCGGAGACTCCATTTATGTTTCTGCGAAAATTTGTAAACGCAGTCACATGGCCAGTATAATCTGATCTAAATCTTGCTAATCCGTTGTTAAGAGCCATTGACGTAATCCTCATCGCATTGTTGCTGTTGTCGACGTATAATTTTGTTGCAGCGTCGCCGCCCGAGTCTGATTCTCTTACATTAACAATTTTATTCCCACTCATGTCAAGTTCACCGCCCATCCTGTCACTAGTTGATCGCAAGCGATTAGCAACATTTTTTATAATCTCGTTTCTGATAGCTGCGATTGATACACTAGAGTCTCAGATTTTTCCATCATCAGTAAATACTGGAATATTATCAGATGTGGCACCGAGAACTCGTCGGATAATATCAACAAGTTTAACTTTGGATGTCATTAGCCGGCCGTGCTGGTTCTAAAAAATAATCACTTGATCTCGATCAACCCCAGCAAGACTCATAAGATCAAGAGGCTCATCTTTAGTGGCATATTTTGACAAATCAGCGTCACCGAGACTAGGGTTTTTAACCCTACCTCAAGCACTAGAATATCTCCAATAAATATATACCATATTATAAACGTTTAACTCGTTTTAAACTACCACTTGTGTACTCATGCACAGCTTTATGTGTGGGGGGGGGGGGGAGATGGGGCGATCTTGATACAGCATCAAGTACAGCAAGTACTTCTAGACCACATGCTGACGGATCTGTTAATGTTTGTATTGGCAACATGGAATACCAGATCAGTGAGACGCTCTGCATTCTACTGCTATAGTTTAAAAATTCTAGAGGCGAGGCGAGTCCATACGAATTAAAAGAAACAATACCACGTGGGTTAACAGCATATGCAACCCACTGAGTACCCAGACCGGACTGCGAGTCAAGATTAATGATACCATTTTCAACACAATTTGGTTTGTCAGGTAATTGATCGCGCATAAAAAACCCTCGAAAGTTTTTAATGTTTAATCGACGAGAAGCTTCAAGTAAATCAAAATTAGACATAGAAAGATTTACTTGTTGGAGTTTCAGGTTCCTGGCAACCAGGGACCCCGATCGTACCACGAAGTTGGAGTTCCGGGCAATCTTAAACCTCGCCCGCTCTTTTTCTCCGCCCCCCCCCCCCTTTGGAAGAAGAAGAAGTTTTTATTCCGTGTCCTGTAGTATTCTTTATTGCCATTCCAGCAGCAGTTCCAACAGCACCAAGTGCAGATGCTTTTTCAACAGCAGGAGTTTCTGCGACTATTAATGCTGATATGGCTGCAAGAAGTGGAAATATACTCCCAGTTTGTTCAGAGTCTTTAATAGCAGCCGCAGAAAGATCGAGTCGTACACCATTCGCTGATCGTTTGGCGTCATTAAAGTGTTTGAGTTGACGTTCGGTCAGTGACAGTTTATTTTCGGCCGTGTAACTCCGATGATTTCAAGGTTACTTTTATTCCAGAATTTGTTTGGGTTGCCGATTGTAGGGATGATATGACATTATAAATATCAGCGACGATTTAACTACTGAAGGGATCGGATCATAAAATGATCGGATTTCGCTGGCGATGGAGTGTTTACACTCGGGATAGCTTGCGATCCAATTACATGTTTTCCACTGGGGCATCAATGACTCTCATTTGTCCACCCACCCCCACAAGCAGTATTGTTTTGTCGGACAGTATAATAGCGATGGTTCTGTAATTAGCAATAGCTCCTCGCTCTATACAAGTTCGAAGTGTATATCAACAGCAGATGGCCTAAATAAATCCAGGTTTTCCAACGAGAAGTAATAGTTCGGATATAATGTTGTAAAATCCAGCTGTGATATTTGTAGACCAGAATCCACATTTTTATCACGTCCCATGAATGTCATCAAACTATGATGTGCACGTGCAACATGATTATTATCAAAATTCAATAATATGTCCTCGGATGGTTCTTGATGCCCGTTTATCCTTAATGAAACTTCAGTAACACCAAGTTTGCCAAATATCATTGTACTGTGTGTTTGTGGGTTTACTCGTGCAGTATCTTGGAAAGCAAGAAATATATGTCGCGGGGCAGAGACACCTTGTTGTGATGCTATTTGCCACATAAATCAATAATTCGTGGTACCCTGAACACTATCTGTGGTCATCGTCAGCCACAACAACGTTGACTTACCACCATGGTTCATAAACAATATTAATCGTTGATCTTCGGTCAACGACGGCATCATTGTTGGCATCCACAGTGAAAGTTTTGTCAGTATTACTTTACTAGCAACACCCCCAAGGCGCCAGATTGAATCATCGTCTGTAGCTTTTGTTACAAGTACAACGGTATGCTTAGCTCCGAAAATGACATTTCTGACATTTCTGCAAAATCTAAAAATGTGTGACAGTGGAATTGCACATGAAAATGTTCTACGATCACCTCTTAACATTGCTTGTCGGTGCAGCAAATCCTAAGTTGAATTCTGGATATGCAGCATGAACCACCGGAGCCACATCTGCGTCGTCAGCAGCGGCTATATGGGTTTTTTTTGGTCGCCTTTTGTCATACTGTATATCATACTGTATATTATTAGAATGATCACTGGTGTCCTTGACAAACAGCATTGACGGACCAGAGGAGCGCGAATAATCATCGGAATATCCCACTATCGTCGTGGCAATGTCGACGTCTTCCAGGCATGATTAAATGTTTCTTTCGTTGATGCTATACATGGCACTGTTAAACAACGCCATGATGCCATTATTAACAAAACCAACTCCAGCATCAGCCCCATATGCGGTATCATCGGTTTTCAGAATTTCACCTTCGATTTCAATAAATGCTTTAGCGGGCAAGAAATATCTATTTGTATCCTGAACTTGCCGCTCATTTCGCCCACGCTGATTTGGCTCTCGTGCATCATACGAATAATATTGATAATCACGTATCGATTCATCTTTAAGGACTGGGGAGTCCATGTGAAATGCGGGATCAGATACAAGCTTGAACATTTTTATTATTAATTTATTATCGTCTAATACGAAGACCACTGCGGGTCAAACCACTTCCAGCTGATAGACTTGCGGCTATATTTTCTCTCTCTCCGATTCTGACAGTGGTACGGGTACACCAGCTAAAGCTGCTAGCCGCGCATTTGCAACTTGATTTATTACTTTACTGACGTTTGCTGGCATCACTTCAGTTCATGGAAGTGTAACTGGCTGTGGTATTCGTCTGCGTGTTAATCGTGCTAGTCGTTACTTGATCGCTGAAAAATGCTTTACTAGTAAGATCACCAACAGTACTAATACCTTTATCACGAACACCATCAATAGCTTTTATTCCTAGTTGCTTTGCAATCGGTATCGCTTTGGGGGCTATCCTTCTGAATAGACCCTGAACAACATCACCAATTCCATCTCTGTAGATCGTTTTGTATACAGGCAATCGTGAATTTATCATTCTAACCATAGTAGGTCGACGTTGAGTATTGTGTATGATCATGTTATTTCCCTGTCAGTGATCTAATTGTGATCAATCACTGTAATAATCGTCGGCAAATTCATCGATAAGTGACCGATAAACATTAAAATCCATGGCACCACCAGTAAATAATCGCTGACAAATAGCAGCTTCTTCATTGATAATTTCAGGGGAATTATTACCAGCTCGTCGCCCACCAATTAATACCTTTTGTCGATCAACATCAGCAAGGACGTTACTGGAATACGGGGTAACAAGACCACTCCCCCTGGTAGTACTTGTGCCAGGCATAGCAAAACCACTTCTAGTAGCACCGGACGTGGAAGTATCAAGATCAGTATCAGTATATGAATCATGCTATTTGTCGGCCGAGGTTGGTCGGCTCCAGGCTGGGGAATCTCTTGCTGGAGTTGATTTTACTTCGGTGGCTTCCTTCTTTGTTTCAGATCGAGCTTTTACTCTGTCTTTCCTCAGTTATTCTCTTCGCTGTTTAAACACACGTGCCCTTTCTTCGCGTTATTGTTCTTCTCGCTGATCTACTTGCCGGATGTGCACATCTACTAAATCGCTAAATTGTTTTAAATATGCATCGTCGCTTGGGACTTGCTTAGCACCAGTATTAATGCGAAAAATATATTTATGCCAATCCTCCCGCTTTCAAATGCTCGGTTTTACATACATTTTTTGGGGTGGGGGTATCTAAACGCCCCAAAATGAAGTAGTTTGTTTTTATCCTTAATATCGGTAATAACCTCCTCAATAAATTTTTCCTTAATATCAACACCTTTAATCTTCTTTGGAGGCAATGATTCCCCTTCAGGTTGCGGTTCAGGAGGTAGCTGGGGGTCCGGCCCCCCTGGTTCAACAACTGGCTTAAATAATTCTACTGCACTTTCTGCAAATCCATCCCTTGCTTCTTGTCGTGCTTGTAATTGTTGTTTGACAGAATCACGGACAGAGATATATTTTTTAATCGTATCAAATCCCTGTCGAGCTAGTTTAGTTGTACGGGATTCCAGAGTCAGCGCAGAATTGCCTATTATTATTATTGATATTAATACTAATTTAATTACAGACTATACTCTTTGACACATTTGTTTTTATCCCCCGCACACACTCACTCACTCGTCCTCGCTACAACAACCCTAACCGAAAATGCACTTTAAGACCGGATGAATTGTTGCCCCCTCCCCCGCTTGACACACGTTACTGATAACAACAACAACAACAACAAACTAACTTAAAACTGGCTGGCACTTACGGTCGGTCAACGAACTCACTCAACGCGGTCGGTCGGCGGGAAATATTTTAACTATACCTGCACACTATAACAGGGCCGCAGGCACTATGTTAGTACTGCAGGGACCGCCGCGTTTCTCTCTCTGTACAAGCATTTGATTTCACTACAGTTGGAGGAGCAACAGGGAGGGCGGACCGATGGTATGACTGTATCGAGTTCAATAAACAAAGTCTATAGAAATTTATATACACAGTAGCGCAGCACAATAGCGGACACATTAGCTTAGAGGCATTGATTTTGCAAAATAAATACCAAAACGAGGCCGTAGGTTCTGCCCTCCATGCTGCTGCCCTTTAAATGAAATGCCGAAGTTTGTTTGCTTGATAAATCTAGGGACATAAAAGTACATTCAAGCTGTGTATCCAACAGACCCAACACACATGGCAAACGTATGGATTAATATGGTATTTCAGTTCGAGTGGAGACCGTCGCCTAGTGTTGCACTGTTAGAAATACCTTTCAAAATTGAGATCTATTGCTAATTTTCTATCGGACCTCATACATTTTTACCCTATTTAACACGGGGATCACATAGACATCTATTTCGACTCCCACATGTTAAACGTAATATATCTTTAAAACAGAATTTCCCGTCATGGCTTCAATCGCCAGATTTTGAGGTTAACTTGAACAATGGAAAACGATTACCCTATTCGAAATCTGAGACTTGTGATAATGTTATCATTTACCCTCAAGATTAATTCCCCATATTTCCCCCAAGTATTTATTGGTCACTTTCCGACGGTTTAACATTAGGTCATGTTAATTCCCGTTGGAGTCTCAAGTGGCACACTATACCACTATCTTGCTTTAATTATTTAAAGGGATAGGGGGTCTGGAAATGTTTGAGAGACAAGGAACCAGAAGAGAGAAAGATGAAAACACAAAGGAAACAATAGCTCGTACCTGTACTGCACAGTTGAAAAGAGCGCAGTCTACAGCCAAAACGGTTGATGACCCGAACAAGCTAGTGGAAAAGAGAGAAGGAAATGAAATACGGCAACGGCGACCTATCACCAACAGTGGTTTGGGAAAGACCGGAAGCAATCGTCTGATGCTGACATGCCGGCAATTTGAGTTCGATCAGTCACTTGATTATGTGATGAAATTTCTTTTATCGGTATAGCAGAGGAGCTAATTTAATTTCGAATAATTATTTTGACTCTATATCTAACATAAATGGGATCATTCAAATGTGTTCAATTTCATTTTATTTGTGTAATTGATTAAATTGTTATATATTACATACAGGGGCTCTTGTTGTTCTGTTCTATATCTCTGCTCAGATCTCTGTTATTCCATTCCTTAATTTCATATTTTATTTTATTGTTAATTTCATCTGGACAATAACACAATGGTCGATCATCTTCTAGGTAACGTTAACCTAAAACCATAATGAGGAAGCGGGAGATCACACATTTCCACACCACCTCCTGACATTATTTATTTATTTATACCACATGCATTAAAAATAGCATGGCATTTAAAGTGTTGGTATAAGGCAAATTGATCTACCAATACTATTGGTATATCAAATTGTGATCCGCCCATGACAAAATAATACGCATATATAAACATTCTCTCAACCGTGTGCTATTGATTCAAGATCAATGATGAATTTCCATACATTACTCATTAGTGACGTATGAAACAAACAATAAAAAGTGTTAATAATCACCGTTTTCTAAATGAATTTAATATGGCACACAATTTCATCGCAATCCTTTCTGCTTTCTGTTCCCCCTCCCCTCTCATGCTTAACGGAAAAAACTACTCAGAAATCTGGAGTGAGAGTGAAAATGTTTTTGGGTTGGATGAAAACCTTGAAATTGAACTTACACCAAGTAACCTACAAGAATATGGTTCGTCGTAACGGTTTGTGTTCACTTTTCTTGGGATTTATCTACAATATTTATATAATCAATGATACAAAGTTGCAAACCCTGTCGACATTAATGCGGTAAATTTCTCAGTTGCATGGTTAATATATTATGATGTATTTAATGTTTTGATGTTGTTGTTGTTTCTTAAGCCTATTATAAAGTTCTAAAAAAAGTATTAATTAAATATGAAAAGTCCTCTCTCTCTCTCTCTCTCTCTCTCTCTCTCTCTCTCTCTCTCTCTCTCTCTCTCTGGACCATCGTAGCAAGATACGGGCGAAAATCTATGAAAGAAGAACCTAAAGGGTTTTCGCTTTAAAGTCAAACCGACCAAAGAGAGAGAGAGAGAGAGAGAGAGAGAGAGAGAGAGTTTTATGATCGGTAGTACTGTTATTAAAGCAGAATAATGGCTTAGATTAACTGTAAATATATCAAAATATTTTAATTACCTCTTGTTGGTTCGTCATTTGGTTTAGCTTCTATTCCACATTAATTTCCATCCGCCGGTACGTGAATGGCTTAGCGTTCATGTGAATGGCGCAGCTAACCAAGTGTTTATAGTGCTCTACTTACTTCATTAAAACCATCTTTCATGTTTAAATCATAACTGTCTATTATATTGATTTAATCAATGTATAGAAAAATACAAACTAAAAAAAGAAAACAATTAACTTATTAATATGCAAAGGTGATTGAGAATAGCCACAAAAGGCATAGAACTACATTTTGTAGCGGACACACTCGGGGATGTGAGGAGTTCATTCATTCGGTCAATACACAGCTGCCTGTAGTAAACCTTAACTTGTTCAAAGGGCAAATATATGTATTTGTATGTGATATAAAAAAGATGTGTATAGTATGTACGCTGTATGATAAACCAATCGTTGTATAAAATTTTCATTAAAAGGAAACTCGGCAAGCCTCCTTTCCTTTTAATTAAAACTTTATACATCTGGTATATATCAGAAATGTTCACAAGATTTTAAATTGCAAAACAATATCCATCTGGTTTAATCTGGTGAAACCTGGATCTGTATCTCAATTGCATATGACAGCAATAATGTATGCTGCAGTTCAGGGACATATGGGTGTTTTAAAATATGAGTGTCCGGGAATGTTCTCTTGAAGAGTAACACGAGATTAAAAAATTGCACTAGTGTCATTGGTCCAGCATAGTTATTTTGTATATTACTTGTCTGTTATTTACAATTTTGCTGTTTCAATAGTTTTATCTGTTTTTCTGTCCATCCAGCCAGTTGTGAGCATATTAAAATATTAATGTAGATCTGTCAATTGCACGACTGTTAAATTCTTAGTGTAGTTATGTAAGTTGTATTCATATTAAAATATTAGCGTAGATAAAATAAAGGCAATTTAAAATATTTATGAACATTACCAGTTGCATTCATATCAGTTGTATGAATATTTAAATATTTGAGTAGATCTGTCAATTATATA
>JAECUM010047744.1:0-20531 GCA_016617855.1 Megalonaias nervosa
TTTATAAGTATTTATTCAGAAATATATTAATTCAGAAATATATTTATAAATATTTATTCAGAAATATATTAATTCAGAAATATATTTTTATATTTATAAATATTTATTCAGAAATATATTAATTCAGAAATATATTTATAAATATTTATTCAGGAATATATTATTTCAGAATTATTTATATTTATTCAGAAATAACTTTATTCAGAAATAACTTTAGTCAGAAAAATATATTATTTCAGAATTATTTATATTTATTCAGAAATAATTTTATTCAGAAATAACTTTATTCAGAAATATATTATTTCAGAATTATTTATTCAGAATATATTTATTCAGAATTATTTATTGAGGAATATATTCATTCAGAATTATTTATATTTATTCAGAATTATTTATTCAGAAATATATTATTTCAGAATTATTTATATTTATTCAGAATATATTTATTCAGAATTATTTATATTTATTCAGAATTATTTATCCAAAAATATATTATTTCAAAAATATATTTATTCAGAAATATATTTATTCAGAAATATTTATATTTATTCAGAAATAACTTTATTCTGAAATAATATATTTCTGAATTATTTATATTTATTTAGAATGTATTTATTCAGAAATATTTATATTTATTCAGAAATGACTTTATTCAGAATATATTCATTCATAATTATTTATGTTTATTCAGAATATATTTATTAAGAATATGTTCATTCAGAATTATTTATATTTATTCAGAATATATTTATTCAGAAATATATTCATTCAGAATTATTTATATTTATTCATAAATAACTTTATTCAGAAATATATTCATTCAGAATTATTTATATCTATTCGGAATATATTTATTCAGAATATATTCATTCAGAATTATTTATTTATTCAGAAATAACTTTTATTCAGAAATATATTAATTCAGAAATATCTTTCATTGAGAATTATTTGTTCAGAATATATTTATTCAAAATTATTTATTCAGAAATAACTTTCATTCAGAATTATTTATTCAGAATTATTTATTCAGAAATATATTTTATTTAAACAAATATTTATTGTATAATGAATCATGAAAATATTAATGCTATTATTGCTGCTATTGAGCAATTACAGTACAACGGTATAAAAATATGATGAACTTGATCCTGAAAAAATTTTGAGTGATTTTGAATCATAAAAATTTCGAAAGTCCGAAAATAGGTATACGCTCCCTCTGATTATAGATTCATAAGTTGATCCAGCAGGCGATGTTACAATCACTGGCAGCAATTACAGATACGCAGGTAAAATTATTTGTTCCCCTTTCCCGTTCAATCGAAAAGGTTAGGTCAGAGTTATCTCACGAATACGAAACGAAAAGAATTGAACACGCTCGTATAAAACAGCTGAGAGATATTATGTCGATGACGGATTCATTGAATGAAGTTGCGGAAGAGTTACTGGCGAAAGATAGGGACGAGTGTGACAACACCGATGCTGAAAGTGACTGTAGTGACGTTGACAACGAAGCCAATAGTGTCACCTGTAACGTGGTATCAGCTAAACAAGAAGGATAATTCATTTCTGACCCTGATATAATCACGGGGGTAAAAAAAATATTTTATCCTTGACTTTGTTAAGGGACATTTTTTTTTTTGTTTGTTTTGCTTGGTGTTTCCTACAATGACGCTCTACGAACGCACATACAGATTTACATTTAGTGTCTCTGACCTTAGATCCAACAAGTGGCCAGTCTGGTCAGTAAGTTTGAAATGTATCCGCGATAAGAGTGGATTATGACATTTTAGATAAACAACGTTGATTGGTTTTCATACAATCAAATAGTTTGGTGGGACTTGAGGGGTAAATGAATATAGAATGTATCCTTGCTGGGCCTGATTGGATTTTTCAGCGTCAACTTGATAACTACCATCAATGACATCACATACTAGATTGACAGCGATCGTTGATGTGATGTTAACGATCCCTGGCGAGACATGACGACCACCACCGCAGGGATCGTTGTTGTATCGGAGAATACTTGATGGTGGGTCTACTTTTTTCCACGATTCAAGAATCTTTGGAAAGCTTTCCTTGATAAAATCAATCAAGGATAATTTTAATTCATAGACGTTGTGTTTTTTATATTTGTTTTCAGTTTCATCAATCCAGAATTTTTTATTTGCTGGAGATATGAAAAATCTGTTTATATTTCTGACTGCAACATGTTTAGTATATTCTCAATCAATTAATATCTGATTCAGATGTTGGATTGATTCTATGATGTTTCCTTTTATGTCATTGCTGTAATATTGTATCAGATCAGCGATTAAGTTTTTAATATTGGTAATATACCGGTTAAATTCATCTACCATTGCTGGTAATGTAATGGTAATGAGTTCTTGTAAACTAAAAGTTTCTGTTACTGAGTATATATGGAATTCCAATTTAGGAATTTTTTCTTGTCCATCAATAAAAAATCTATCAATGGACAACTGATGATTATTTCTGTATTCGGGTGTCTTTATGAATTTTTGCTCCGTCGTGAGAAACTCTTCTACGCGTGGTTCTGGTGGCAATGACGCTGTCATCGGCGGTGGAATCTCATCCTAGCACTGACCTGATCGAAGACTGATAAATGTCAACAGCGTATTCCGGCGATAATATTTCAATGGCAGATGATAACGTTGGCTCGTGAACAGTAATGGCAATCTTTGATTCTTTTCCTGTGATAGATTTAATTCTGCGTTGGAATTCTTCATTGATCTGTTCTATCTGATAACTGCCCGTGGGTATACTGACTACTCGCCAGTCTGGAGTTCCATAGGGTTTATTTTAATTTACAAATACTAATGAATTTTTCAGCGGAAGACCACCGAATGATTTAGACCTGATATTTGGCCAACTATAATAAACCCGTAATTGCGCTAATGCAATTTCTTTTGCTGGTATTGCAGTTGGAAAATTAATACTGAATTCAGGATTAGTTGAACTCGCTGATATAATTGTGGTTCTTACCGGAGTAGTATTAGTGACGATTTGCTGTAATAATTCCTGTGATGTCATTATTATACTATTATTATTCTAAATTGCTGATTTCTTCAGCCGTGATTACATCACGGTCGTCAAATACTTCATTGTAGATTTTTACCATCGCACTGAATTCTTCATCGGATATTCTACCATCGTTGAAGGACGACGAGATCAGCGATGATAATTTGGAATATGTTGTTGTTGCTGTATGCAATTTTACCACATACTCGTGTAATTTTGTATATCTATCTTCTTTGCAATAATATTAAAAATACACGCGATAGTTGTTGCGGATGAAACGATAATCGTTACAACGATCGGCACTGACGCTGTCAACGTTGACAATATTACACCGGTTCCAGCAATGAACGCAGAAACTGAATAGACAACTATGTCAACGACAACCACGCGTCTTCGATATTTTTTCACTTGTATTGTGTAATCGTCGATGATATTTTTTAGTTCAGTTTGCCACGTACATACTTGATTGTATCTGTATCGCTGAACGTCTGTCATTATATTATATTAAGTAATTAATTGAGGTGTTTCAGCTACAAATTCCAGACACCACCAGAAAGACGCTGTGGTTAATTTTTTATCAGATGATTCCAGCATAAACTTTTCTTCGGTATCTTTATTTAACACTACAGATACAGTTCCAGAAAAATTATCGGTTGAATGACACCATAGATACGTGGTAAAAATCCTAAATTTTGCAGAACTAAATACGGACAGCCTGTACACACCAGTTTGATAGTGTTATTTTGCGGTGTCCATGTTGATGATCCTGATGAAACTGTGTACACGATATTGCTAATTTGTTTGTGTGGAATTTTAAGGAGATTAGTTTTATTGATGATATTAGGAATTCCACTGATAATATCGTTGATTCTTGCATTTATATCGGTGAGATTTATGTCAACGGTTGGTGGACTTCCAAAAATTTCATTAATGGTTCTGTTTACGTTTCTGCGAAAAGTCAGAAACAGTTGTACCTGATTAGTAAAATCAGTTTTGAGTGTGATCATTACATCGTTGATTGTAGCTAACGAAGTTGTCACTGGAATTTCCTTATCATCCACATATTTCTTCGTTGCAGCGTCGATATTTTCTGTTGGTTCTCCCACGTTGGTAATTTTATTATTGTTCATGTTGAGAGCGCCGTGCATGGTATCACCGAATGTTGACAACCTATCATTGATCGACACTGCAGTAAAACCACTAGGAACAAGTTTGCCCTCTCTGTCATATACAGCAATAAGACCTTCTCGCGATAATCGATTACGAATAATAATATCGTTGATTGAAATATTACTCGTCTAGAATTTTCCTTCACGGTTTTGAAATATAACAAATTCGTTTGGATCAACGCTGGCAAGATTGAGCAGTTCAGATAATTCATCACTGATCTGCTTTGTTACTCGCTTGAGTAAATCTTCACCTGGTGCTTGTTGGGTTTTAGTTTTAGCTGATCTTCCGTAAATATCTACCATTCTATGATTAGCGATTATTAAAAACAGAACTCGTGTATTCGTGTACAGCCTTATGGGGTGGGTTTTTTTTATCTTGATACAGCATCAGGTACTGCTAGTGCTTCATGGCCACATACTGGTGGATCCGTTAATGTTTGTGTTGGTAACGTTGAATACCAGATCGGAATGTTGCCAGTGATAGAATCTCCAGTGACATACTTTAAAAATTCTTTAGGTGGTGCCAGTTCGTACGAATCGAAATAAATAATTCCACGTGGATCAATCGCGTAAGCAACCCAATGAGTACCACGGCCAGAGTTTTAATCGAGGTTGATTATTCCGGTTTCAACGTTGTTAGGTTTGTGTGGTAATTGATCACGCATAAAAACACCTCTGAAATTTTTGACATTTAGTTGCTTAGCAAAAAATCAGCGAGTCCCTGGAATTCTTAACCCTTTCCCGTACCGAGTTCCTGGAAGTCTCAGTCCTAAACCCATTCGGGATCGTCTTTTTTTTTTTAATCCTTTCCCTGTTGCTTTCTTTAATGCCATTCCAGCAGCTGTTCCAACTGCACCTAACGCAGTTGCTTTTGCAACAGCTGTGGCTGCAGCGGCTATTATTCCTGGAATAGCTGCAAGAAGTGGAAATATACCACCTGTCTTAGCAGTGTTTTTGATGGCACCCGCAGAAAGATTTACGAGTATGCCGGTCGTTGATTGTTTGGCTCTATTGAAATACTTGAGCTGGCGTTCTGTCAGCAATAGTTTATTTGGACCACCTGCGATTTGTTCTCGTGCTAGTGATATTTTTACTCCACATTGTTTCGCTGATGCAGACTGCAGTTTTTTAATCCGACCAGGAGTCGGACTGACACTAACATGATGATATGACATTTATAATTTTATTCATGATCTAATTACATGTTTTCTACTGGGACATCAATAACTCTCACTCGTCCACCAACACCTTCAAGTAACATTGTTTTATCGCTGAGTATGACGGTGATTGCTCTGTAATTAGCAATAGCTCCGCTTGTAACACGAGCTCGAAAATGTATGTCAACGACGGACTGTCTAAACAAATCCAAGTGTTCCAGCGAAAAGTAATAGATTGGATACAACGTCGTAAACTCCCGCTGAGATATTTGTAAACCAGTATCAACATTTTGAGCACGTCCCATGAACGTCATCAGACGATGATACGCACGTGCAACACTGTTTTGTTCAAAATTTAACAAAATATCCTCGGCTGGTTCTTGATGTCCATTTATCCTCAAAGAAACCCCAGTAACGCCGAGTTTATCAAATATCATAATGGTTCGCATTTGTGAGTTTACTCGCGTAACATCTTGAAGTGCAACAAATATATGTCGCGGTGCAGAGACACCTTGCTGTGATGCTATTTGCCATGTAAATAAACAATTAATGTTACTCTGGATGGAATCCGTGGTCATTGTTAACCATGACAATGTTGATTTACCGCGGCTGTCCATGAAAGAAAGTAACCTTTGTTCTTCGATTAACGACGGTGTCATTGTTGGCATCCACAATGAAAGTTTTGTCAGTATTACTTTACCATTAAGTGCTGCAGTTGCACCTGCTTTAGCTCCTTCAGCGTGCCATATTGCATCATCGTCGGTATTTTTTCGTACGAGTACACTTGTGTGCTTGGCTCCAAAAATAACTTTTCTAACATTTCTACAAAATCCAAAGATGTGTGACAGTGGAATCGCACATGAAAATCTTTCATCGTCGCCCAGCATTGCTCGACGTGACGCGAATCCCAAGTTGAAATTTTCATTCATTGATACAACTGTGTCCCCAGCTGCATGTAATGTTACATTTCTGTTTTCTGGATGATCAGTTGTATCTTTGATAAACATCATTGATGGACCAGCTGATCTTGAGTAATCATCGCTATATCTTGCAAGACCAAGTATCGTTGTGGCAACGTCAATGTCGTTATGACAAATCTCAATCTCTCGTCCATCAATCATGTATGCTGCACTTTTAAATAACGCCATAATACCATTATTGACAAAACCAACTCAGTCACCAATTCCGTAATCTGTATTATCTAATTTTAAAAGTCTACCTTCGACTTCAATAAATGCCTTAGCAGATAAGAAATATCTGCTTGTATCCTGAGCTTGTAATTTAATTCTTCCACGCTCGTCAGGTACACGTGCGTCATAAGAATAATACTGATAATCACGTAACAATTCATCTTGGTGAACTGGTGCGTCCATGTCGAATGCGGGATCAGATATGCGTTTGAACATTCTTATTATATTTGTTATCGTTTAACAAGAAAACCACTTCCTGCTACCAGACTAGCGGTTGTATTTTTTTTCTTTTTTCACCAGCCAATGACGCTAATTTTTGATTTGAGGCTTGATTTATTATTTTACTAACGTTTGCAGGCATCACTTCAGCGCTAGGCAATTTTACTGGCTGAGGTTTTCGTCGTATTAATCGTGCTAGTCTATCCTTGATTGCTGAAAATGCTTTGCTGGCAACATCACCAACAGCACTAATACCTTTTTCATCAACAACGTCAATAGCTTTCATGCCTAGTTGCTTTGCAATCGGTATTGCTTTTGGGGCTATCCTTCTAAATAAACCCTGAACATCATCGCCGAGTTCATCTCCGTAGAATGTTTCATATGTAGGTAATCTCGAATTTATCACCCTGACCATAGCTGGTCCACGTTGAGCAATATGTATGATCATCTTATTATAGTAATTATATCTAACTGTTTAATCACTGTGATAATCATCGGCGATTTCGTTAATGAGGGACCGATACACGTTAATATCCATGATACCGCCTGTAAATAATCGTTGACAAATAGCAGCTGCTTCATTAATGATTTCTGGAGAATTATTACCGGCTCGTTTTCCACCAATCAGAATTTCTAATCTGTCCACGTCAGCAAGGACGTTATCGGGACATGGAGTAATAAGACCACTTCCCATAGTACCTGTACCAATACCACTTCCAGTGGCACCCGGGGCATCCTGCAATTCTTCTTTCTCACCTGTTGTTTCCACTGCTTTTTTCTTCATTGATTTCCTTTCTGCTTTTGTTTTTTCAAGTTGCTGTTTCATTTCTTCTTCTTTTTCTTTTCTTGCTTTCTTTTCTTGTTCAATATACTCTTTCACTGTCTGGTTAAAAATATCAAACTTATTAACATCTTCCACAGATCTGATCTGCGGAGTATCAGTAGCGATACGATATATATCCTTGACCCAATCGCCAGATTTCAACGTATTAATATGCTCAGGTTTCACGTATTTTTCTCTTTGATAATATTCATACGCGGCAATCTTTATTAATTTATTTGGGTCTTTGATAGCGGCAATACCTTCAGGTGTGAATTTATCTACTATTTTGGTTTTACGTTTTGGTGGTTCAGGTTGTGGTTGAATTTCAGGAGGTGGTTGAGGAAGTTGCCTGGGTGGTGTTCGAGTTGCTCGAAGTCGCCCAGCAATATCGGCAGGCAATGTTTCAAGAGCTTTTTGTGTTGGCTCAGTTGCTGCAGCAATTGTCTTTGTTGGTTCAGTAATTGGTTTAAATAATTGTTCTGCACCTTCTGCAAATTCTTCTTTTATTTGCTGGCGCGCCTGTAATTGTCGTCTGACAGAATCAAGGACAGGTAGATATTTCTTGATTGCTTCTAGTCGCTCTCGAGCTAGTCTAGCTGAGTGAGCTTCACCAATCATTATTGTACTAATAATGATTTAAGTATAGCTCGCACACGTAATTATTGCTTTGTTTCTTTTTCTCTGCGAATATCATCCTGTATCGCAATATTTCTTATAGTTTTTTTTCTTTTTCAGATAATTGTCTGCCAAGTTGTTTTTC
This sequence comes from Megalonaias nervosa, assembly GCA_016617855.1. Lineage (NCBI taxonomy): Eukaryota > Metazoa > Mollusca > Bivalvia > Unionida > Unionidae > Megalonaias > Megalonaias nervosa. The sequence continues at coordinate 8,355 of JAECUM010047744.1, forward strand.
TATAAATTCTTCAGGTTTACGAAGAAGATAATTTCGTTGCTTCATTTCGCCATCGAATATAAATCTGACGTAATGATCAGTAATATCATTAAAAATATTTTCAGCACCAAGAACAGGATGTGATGTGATGTGATTATGATTTTTAACGTAGCTTTAACAATTTTTCAGTCATATCGCTACGATGTCTGCAGTGTGGCAGTTTATAGTGATGTCTAGCACTGAGGCATCATGCCGCAGACATGTAGCATGATGTCCCACCCAGTCACATTATCCCGACACCAGGCCGACCAGTCCTAACACTAACCTCTTAATGCTGAGCGCCAAGCGAGGCAGCTGTTAGTACCATTTTTGTAAGTCTTTGGTATGACTCGACCGGGGATCGAACCCACGACCTCCCGCATCCAAGAACAGGAACAATTTCATTATCGATGCACCTGAATCCGATAAATTTATTCGGATAAATAAAATAATGTTGGTTTCCATGTTCGTCAATAATCATTTTATTATTGAAATAATTGCTACTTTTATGTTCAGTAATTTTATTACGGTCAGAGAATTAAAAAAGAAAACGAGTAAGTGTCCGTAAATCGCTTGTAGTTATCATTTATTAATATAATTAATTCTAAAGCCACAGTAATTCACGGTAATCTGATTATTCAGAAATAAAAATATTTAAACTAAAATTTTCAAATCCATAGCAGCAGGGAGGGTGAGACCACCAGTATGTAAGAGAACGGAGTCTGCCTTAATAGTATATAATTGAGACCCAAATTTTGGCTTAATTGTAAAAGTGGTCTGTTCACCCTCCCTGCTGCTCTCCGTCTTTACTACCGAACGAGATATCAACTCCAAAACGAGATCTACTAATGTATCATCACCGGCTCCTTCAATAGTAACGCCGCTGATAATTTTGAGCTCCGTTGTTACGACCGGACCGAACGAGATTTAAACTCATAAACGAGATGTTAATCACGTGCTATCATATTCGGAGTACTGTCATCTTATCCGCATTAGTATGTTTTAGTTATATCGAGCGAAGTTTAAAGCTTGTTTCAGTTCAAATTTCTGTGCCATTTCCAGCAGCCTTTTGTGTTGAGTAGCCACGTCAAGGTCAGACTGTCAGCATCATCAGTTTTTACCATTGTTACAAGGTATTTTCCATTAGTGAAAAATATTAACTTGCTTTTTTTTAAACTGCAAATATTTTGCTTTGACCAACAAGTTCTCGTGTATCTGTAGTCTACTGAATGAACCAACAAGGGACACAACTCCTACCGCACTAAAAAAAAAAAAAAAAACAGCCTCACTTTCATGTCATTGTTTACTGGCCTTACAGGGGTGTTCTATTACGCCGTTTCTTACATTTATTTTCATTGGCTGTTTAACATTAACATCCAATATAAACTCTTGATACATTAAACTTGTAGTGCAGTCACATTAAGGTCCAAAAGCGTGCTGGAATCTAGGATTCCGATTGTTTTGAAAATTTCAGAAACTTGATTTCAATAGTAAGAGCTTCTGCACCGATTTAATTTTAGCATAGCTTTGAAGCGTAACCAATGAACGATATACTTCTTCATGGATTTTATGTGAAATTACCGTAAAGTGTTTGAACTTACTTTGATTTCAACTGAGGGGTCGTGTGTATGGAAACAGGAAGTTGATATTGCAAAGATGGCGGCCGCCTGAGACATTTGGTGTTTTGGACACTGACTTTATGTTTCAGCATCGAATAACATTTGATTGGTTGAATATTCCAGGGGGAATAAAAGGTTAAACAAAATCACAGTATTCTGTATGTACGTGTGGCATGAGAAGACACAAATCAACATTATTGTGAACATTCCGCACTGACATTACTGTTTAATTTTTTTTTAAAGCAGAGGCCCGGGAAGCCCTACGCTAGTGGTGTCAAAAGAAACTTTCATTCTGACCGTTGGTGTGTGGATATATTTAAATTAAAAGAGTATTTAGCATGGTTGATAGCTGTCATATTAGTATTTTGGAAAGGAAAAATGCCTTACTTATGTATCCCGCTGTAAATAGACAAAATCCATTTACAGGTTTTACTGAATGTTGTATTTCTTGTATAATAGCATGCTTAGTATGAAATAACAACTTTTGTCAGATACGAGGGAGACAAACACAGTGTAAATGAGAAAACTGTTTTTATGTCTTGAACAATATCTGCTTGCTTTTTCCATGGATTGTTAAATACTAAACTTGCGAATTTTGAAACAATGGAAGTTCAAATACTTTTGTCATAGTTTTCTCATTCTTTGAATGCAGACCCTGCAAATTAAAATGTTCCTTCACAAAAAGTCTGTGAAGAAACATTTGTGTGGTTATTTATGCGGTTATCTCTCCATATTACAATTTTGTGTCTTTAGCTCATTTGCCCCAAACTAACCAAAAAAGCTTTAAAAAATTGCTATAATTATATTTTTAAAAAATCTAGAAAATCTATTTTTGGTCCAAATTTAAAAACAAAAACCAGTGTTTAATAAACAGCTAAATAATCTCTACGAATGTGTCAAATTTGGTTTTGATATCTCTACAAATAAAAATATGCTGGGTATGGTACCACTTTTTGGCACAAAAAGAATTAATTCTAAAAAAGTATTAAGCTGACGTTGTTTGAAAAAAAAATTCATAAAAAATGCAATTTCGGACATATTTTTATAAAATAAACTTTTATATGCTTCTTTCTACTAGCATTACATGTGTGCAAAATTTGGTTGAGTTATCTTTCAAATAAAAAAATGATTGGTTCACTCAGTGAGTCTGTTCAACACTGGCCAGACCTCTGAATTAAGTATATCATGGGGGGGGGGGGGGACCTTATTGCGGGATTGATAAACGGGCTGAGAGGATGACAGCTTGCTGTACACAGCAGAGTTAAACAAACTTCAGTGCAGAAAATTAAAACACAAATATATAATTTATTACGAACATTTATGAAATGATTTTATGACATATTTAAACGAATTACTATGCAGTTTATTATCATTGTATAAGTATTCAGCCTTATTAAGGCCTGAGTGTAATGAAATTATACTGATTGGTCAGTGCAAGCGATGTACATTAACTGCGTTAACTAGAATTTTTTAAAAGTGTTTTATAAAGAGAATAGTCTGCATAAATTAACTTCGGGTTTTGCTTTTTACCCCGGGGGAAGGGGGTGTTGAGTTCCAGGGTTGGCAATGAAAAACAGGAATGGTCAATCAACTGAAACGCACATAACTGATTTTTGGCCTATGAGATTTAAAATGAACGCTAATGAAATTTGTCCAAAAGGGTTATTGTGATGCTTAAAAAGGTGTATGAAACAATAAATTCATTATCTATTAATTTATCAGGGTTTATTATGGAAAACCATAGGCACTTGATGGTGATTAAAGATTATCCCATATGATTTCCTACTGGCTACAATTAGTGGCTATTAAAACACTTATGCTTGGTTGGAAGGGTTTATCTTCAATATGTTTTTTGTCATTAGTTTTTTGTATTTACATTTGCATAGCTTTATTTGTAATTGGCCCATTAAGCCACTATTATGCTAGTGTGTCATTGGACCCTGTTATATACATAGATATTATAGTTTCCCACCACCATCTGTCATATTGTAACTAAATACTTCATATCTTTGATTTTTGCAATGGCAATTATACCCAGAAGTTAAGCTTATAAGTGAATACTAATGCATAGCTATAGCAGGCGCCACATGAAAAACAAGCTCCTTGCAGTAATTTAGACAACTATATCATCCACAATAGCATACTGCTTTTGTGCAGGTAGCTTTGATTCTTTTCTTATTTGCTTGCATCAGCGATCCATAAATTCACATGCAGTTATTTCTTTTTGTTTTTATTCCCGATTTCAGTTTAGACCTTTTTGCTATTCTGAATAGATTTTCCCTTCTGTGCCAAAATGTAACTATTTATTGTTTTACATGTATTACTAATTTTGTTTGTCTCTGTTAATGCATTATATTGTCTCTCATGAGAAAGACTCTGTTTAAGGGGAAAAAATACGAAAACTGTCATTGTATCTTTGCTATTTTGAAATATATACGTCAGTATATTAATTTGTATTAGTAGTTTACATTATCATTATATTATATGTACATCTTCTTTTGAGTCCAGCATCTTTGAAAGTCTAAAGTATTTATATAATGCTAATTCTGTTTCAGTTCAAGCCACATCAAGGTCATCTTGTGCAACATAATTTTGAAGGCTCTAAACGTCATCGTTTTTCAGCATTGTTGCAAGGTAATTTTCCAGTAGTGATGAAATATTAACTTGCTATTTTGGTCGGTTGATAACAAACAAATATCTATGTAAGACCAGCAATTTGTCATGTATCTGTGTAATACTGGACAGACCTTGAAATTCAATGTCTTGTGGAGAATGTGGGTCTTGTTGTGCAGTCTGATTTGAAATTTCTCTGATGAGCTGGGTATCTAAACAGGTTATTGGAATATGGTGCAGTGTTGGATCAATTTTGCCTGTTTTAGTTTCCATTATCAGACATTACTGGTGGTCACCGATCATTTTAGCTAAGTGAGAATAAAAGAAGTGGAGAAGAACTTGTTGGTCTAGATTTCCATCATGTTATATACCTCTGATCTTGTATCATGACCATGATATTGGGATTTTTTCAACTGAGGAAACGATGGCAGTGTAGTGTGCAAAAATATCCTGAAAGCTTGCTAAATAAAGATCTATAAATATGATTGGTGCTAATTTGACATCCACAGAAGCTAATTTTAAAATGTTGTTGTTGAAGAATATAAAATTGTTTCAACATTTAGCATTTTTTTAAAAAAATGGTCTTGAATTTCAGCAGTTCATTTGAGCCAGTATAGTATCTATTCCTTCAAGGGAGTCTTTTTTGGGCATTGCCTTAAAGTTACAATCTTATACAATACATTTACAAAAGTGTATGTGTACCAGGAGTGTCTTAATAAAATATTTCAACAGGATTGCATATACTCTGTTACCTTGATAATAATGTAACTTTTGATTATCTAAACCCCGGGCAAGTGCAAAATACACTCGGCACGTTGTTCGACGTGGCGAGAGGAGGTGTATACAGGGGAGCTTCCCCAATTAAATTAGAAAAATTGGCATCCCAGGGCCAAACCACAGACGGTGTCAGTCATGGGACTCCAACCACGGGCCTCTAGTATGAGAGCCAGAAGAGCTAACCACTACACTATGAGCTTTAGTTATAAATATATGTTTCAAAAATAATCATATAGTTACCTAGCCCCATGTCACCGGCGATAAGTAAATACACGATTCTGTGATAAACAGATTCTGAACAAAATATAAAATAAATCGCGAAAATCTGCAATTTTATACATTTCTGAATTTGGTTAAAATACTGTATTATCAACCCTTGATTTCATCAGGGCAGAACTATCTAGCAATGATGCATTGATTGATATTATTCCGGTTCTATCCGCATGCTACAGTCTAAAAAAAAAAAGGTCGATAATGACTATATCGTACACACGGCTTATGTAAAATCTACTGTAGCGCGGTTTGTTGTGATTTTATCAGGGTATTCAATATCATCTTGACAACGTCCAAGAATGAAATCCTTGACAACGTCAAGGGAATTGAGATTTTTGTGTTTGATCATATGAAATATGCAGATTTTTCAGACTTCAATGTTTGAGGGACTGGACATATATGCTACTGAATATAAATGTGTGGTCATGTACGCAGTACAAGGGAAATAACTGCTTAATTAATCTATCAGCGATGACGGAGTTATCTCGCTTTATGTGTATGATATCCTCATCACGAGGTGGAGACGTGAAAAATTATTCCGGCGGTGGTTTTCATAGAACGGTTTTTTAGCGAATCTGAGACCTCTATAGTTGATAACGGATAGGTACATATCATTATATTTATTATGAAATGTACCGATCCGTTATCAAATTCAGGCAAATTTTTATGTGGATTCAGTATCATGATCAAACATACTAAACCAATTATTGATACACCACACATGAAATCTTAAAATCTCGGTGTGTTTATCGTCACCACCGTATAATCCCTGACAATCATTGTAGTATTCAATCCAACGCGGATCATCAGTGAAGTCCGACTTTGGCCACACGGGATAATTTAATGTGTAATCTGATCTCGTTGTATTATTTTTATCATTGACGGTCAAAGCCGCTTCGAAACCCTTGTAAATCAGTTTGATTTTTTCAATGACATTTCCTGTTGTTAGTTTTGATTTATGAAGACTCGTCTCGGGAAATATACTTGACCAATTCTTCAGCAATTCGTTGTATGTTTCTAACTGATCTTTATCATTCAACATGTTCTCGACATAAATTCTTAAATCCGGTCCTGATACTGTTATTGTTGTCGCTGATAAATCATCAGGAACGACGTCGGATAAATTCAGCGTCTCAAAAACACTCCTTATCGCGTTTAGTTTTTCACGTGGGCTAATTTTATCTGATCGAAACATTGTAGCATCAATCGCATTTCCCTTATTGAATTTATCAACAATTACTCGCTGAGTTCGTTTCAATCTTGCTGAGTTATTATATAACTGCTCAACTTGTTCCGCAGGTAACTTTGTAACATCGCATTGGAACATATGAATCAAATATGATTTTATTTGCTTGGTACGGTTCTAACTTTTCTTGGGGATTATATTTGTAGTATTTAGGACCATCTACGGTGATAGGTTCTGATTGTTTTATCCTCTTACCGACGCGGGTCTTCAAAAATTCATCAACAACAGGATTATTTTTTATATCTTCGTTGTTTGGTTTTTTGATGTTGTTTTTTGCCCTCCATGTATCGTAATCATCTGGCGATGTTTGCATAATCGTGTAACCGGTATTCTTCATCATCGTTACCAATCTCGGCTTGAAATACATTTTAGAATTATTCTCATCGATGATGTCGCTAAGATATGCAAATCCGTATGGTAGTGATAATTCTCCTGCGTTAGGACATCTTAATAATTTAGTTTTATGATCGAGTAATCGTTCACGGTCAACAAAAATTTTTGTTATTTCTTCACGAGTAATAGGAAGTTTGTCGTGGGTTGTTTTCGTTGCTGAATAATGAATTTCGTTAACACAACGAAAGCGATTAATTGCTTGTTTCGTGGCTTCAACTGCCCCTAGTTCCTCAGAAAATACATACATGATATTGAATCGCTCATCAACGATACTGACTCCAGCTTCCAGAATATGATTAAATATAACAACATCATAATTATCGAATGCAGTATTTACACTGCTGAAGTCCAACTTCTTTTGTGACGGATCAGTATCGACATGATAGTATTTGACGTGGTATCCTTGATGTTGTAGTTGTTTTGCTAAACTCTCTACAGAATAATTCATTCTGGATTATTGTGAGTGAACAGTTATTTTGTTTCCTAATTTTAACTGTTCTAACAGATTTATCAGATTGTTCTTGTGTGATATTTCAACGATGATTTTTTTTTCCATGATCGGCTTTATAATCGTGTTAATGAATTTCATCGTTGACCGTCCCATCTTGTCCCTGAACAATATTAGATCATCTTCGTCAGCATCTGCGTCTAAGACGAGTAATCGCTTACACGTATTGACGAGCCCAGCGAATTTCTCCCAGCTTTCTTTACTAAGTCGAACTTATGAAAACTGCTGTCTTCGAATTCCGTGCCACTCATCGACGATCAGCACGTCTCGAACGCCTTTTATTCGGTGTAGACTTTCCCACTGAACAACAACACGTCGTCGGTCATCAGGTTTGAATATAATATCTCTGGTGATATCAGCATATGATTCTATGCCGTAGTCTGATTTTACTTTTTCAGTAAATGTCTTACGATAGCTAATAACAGCGACAGATTGATTTGGTTTTAATGATCTCCATGCTGCTTCTGATTTTCCCATACCACATGCTGATCCATCGATATAGTCTTCGTCATGGATTATTTTACAGCCTGTGCCGTTCTCATGAGCTGGTAATGCGGTATATGAAAAGTCTGGATTTCGTTCTCTGAAATATCCAGGATAATGACATTTGCGCCGTGCCGCTATGACATACTTGATATATTTCTTATCGATGCGTTGTCCTGACTGAGTCAGGGATTCATCGATGATTTGCTTTATTACTGGATTAGATGATTCTCCACTGATCACTTTCTGTATTTCTTCATCTACAGATGATTCATCACGAGATATTGCTATTTGTTTTCCAATGCTTCTTGGACAGACTATAATATAATAATTGTCGTTGACAAATACGAGACAACTATAACATTTATCCTAGATGAAATCATTAATATAATTATATCCGTGACGACGTTCGCAAATGTTGCAATGATGTCCTGGTCGTCTTGATATTGTAACCCTGTTCAGAGACACATTGACAACACCGATTAGTTGATCGGGTTCTCCTGTCAACGCTGCAGAGATTCGTTTAATATCTTCAGCTGGAATATTGTCACAACCAACAATGATTTTGTCGTCGTTGATTTCAAGGTCACATTTGGTATATTTAAGCTGAATCGAAGTTGGACAAACTAACAAATCAGATGCAGTAAAATAATCATTGTGAGATACTAGTTTTTTACATAATGTGTTTTTTCCTGATTTGTATGATTTTGTTTTATTCAATTTGATGCTGTGAAGACCAGCTTGTCTATCAATGCTCCATTGTTGATTTTTCTCATCTGCGGCGCGGTTTGCTCAATCCCACTGCTGGTCAAATGTCACTGGTGTTGATTTACAAAGAACATGATAACCACTATTTGTTTCAAACACGAATACACGATCACGAGAACAATCGCATAATTGCGAGAAGTAATCGATGATTTCATCGACGCTGATTTGCTTGTTACTTTGCCTTATTTCAGTTTCCCTGTGACGGTATGTTAATTTCTAAGAATGCATTTTGTATCAAGATCAAATACAGGATACCTTGAACGAAATTTTGGAATTATTTCGATAACTGATGCTTGTCCGATAAATTCATCGGCGAAACGATTAAAATCTTCATCGGACACAAACACATGAAATCTATCGAAGCGTTGAATGATTATTCCTCGACATGATTTTTTATCGTTGATACCGTCTACAACAAAATTATTAATACCGCGTTCTTTGCTTGAATGCCAAACAACATCGTTGAATGAATTTAGATAGAGCGAAGAATACCCATTGAGATACCAGTAGCTGTATTTGGCAACATCACATAACTCATCTTGTGAAGTTGTTTCGAAAATCTCGTTGTGTTCGTTGAGACGTTCATTAAAAATTTTTTCGTCGAGCAGATCCTAATATTCCTCTTCGGATATCTCTGGTTCTACCAGGGCATCTTGTTGTTCCGGGGTAGATTTTATCGCAACAACATCATTGTCGGACGACGATGAATTTGAACATTCGCATGGCAAGATCTCGCAGAAGGAATCACAAATATGATTATAATTAGAATTATGATCATCATGTAGGATATCATCCGTGCTATTTGTCGTTATTTTTTCGATGCTCATCTTGTAGATATATTAATAGTATAATTATATCTCTAATTTAAAAAATATGTTCATATCATATAGTAATGTCTATTCCAGCAGAACCTAATCATTACAAGTGGATTTTTCAAGGAACAACTGAAAAATGCAACAGGAACTGTTACGGGGATTACTGTGCATATCATAATCAATCATTTAAAAAAGGATCAACAGGTCCCAGACCGTGTTTAGATTGCGGAAAAGGACTGCGGGGCAAATTAGATATTTGCACGAAATGCGGCGGAAACAAATACAGGGTTATGCTGATTTATTATCAGCAAAGAAATCTGAAATATCAAGCTCACAAAGAAAAACCACCAACCGCTGTGGAATTTTTGTTGAACTATACTAATATAATTCCTCGGACAATAAACACATCGCCTCGAAAATGTGATGTTGACCTTTCTTGATGTAATCGACATAGGGGTGCCAGTTTACAAAAATAAACTCGGTGGTTTAGTATACTTGATCATGATACTGAATCCATATAAAATGGTCTGAATTTGATAACGGATCGATACATGTTATTATATTTATTATGAAATGTACCGATCAGTTATCAAATTCAGACAAAATTTACAAAAGTGAACGCGGTGGTAATTGTGTGTCCTCAGGAATTACTTGCAATTGTTCGAGTACAAATCCACGTTGAGGAGCAGTTGAATCTAGTCTGTAGATGGCAGGTCTACCCGTGGATCTAACCACGCTAGAAATTGTATGTGTAGTCACACTCCAGATAGGATCAGTTGCTCTTTTTTACCCCCTTCAAGTTCGCCAGGTTCATATAAATATCTGACAGTCACATTACCTAACACTGGCTGTTTTGAACAGTCACGTCGTTGTACAGGTATATATTTCTTTGTAATTGCAACGGTAGGTTTCATAGAAGTTGCACGAATAAGTTCATTATTTAACGCAGCTATCACACTTGGTAACCTTGCAACCCATTCGCGAGATCTCATGTCGCTCTGAATTATTTCCTTTGCATACTGATATCCAAATAACCGCTCAGCGAATGTTTGATTAAATTGTTCAACTATTGCCTGATCACGATGAATTGCGATGTGTCCTCGTCTGATTTTGACATTATGTTTTTTCATCAGCGATGACACTGTACCAAGAAATTCTTTGCCAGGATCAACTTGTAGCAACTGTGGCCATTGCAAGGGTCCTCGTTGATAAATTCGATCAAACGCAGATGCAACTTCAGATGCTGTTTTTGTTGACAATGGTTCTGCTTCTTTATATCTACTTGCAACGTCAACGACATTCAACGCGTATTTGTATGTGCGTAATTGACGTCCACGTGTTTTAATAGTATCGTGCGGTAAAAACAAAATATCTGCTTGATGAACCTCATTGGGAACGCTGACATCAAAATACGCGTACTGAATTTTTTTAGGTGGACGTAGATAGATTTGCCATATTGTCTGTCGTGCTAACCACGCTGCAGCAACAGCACGTGAGACTTTTGCTGCTTCAGCAAGTTTACTAATCACTGCTCTACCCTTCCAATATCCTCTTGGGCTATAATAAACAGATTCCATTATAATAGTTATATAATTAATTACCAGCCTCTAGCATTAGTTCACCCTTCATAGCAGATTTCACTAGAAAACTAGCAAATTTTTCTCTGAGAGATTTATCAGGTATAGAATTTAACGCATGAATCAACTTCACATCTGCAATATGTCGTTGTTGTAAATCCTTGCTTCTATACGCAACATCATGAACATGACACGCTTGATCAATCTTATTTATTGGATACTCTCCTGGTCTTGGTTGATCTCGTTCGTCAAGTCGGATATCAAGTCGAGTTCCAGGACCACAATAATTGTATCCGGGCAATTGTTTTTCCCCGGGATACTTCGCCTACGGAGCCCCTGGTAATTTTACCAACGAAGTAGCGATATCACCACCTATTTTCGTAGACTTGTCCATGATTTTATCCTTGACTAAGTCAGGGGAGATAAATCTGTATTTGTTTGTGCCACACTTTTCACATTTACCTGTCAGTGCGCGTTTTTATTTTTTGTTATTATTGTTATTAATCCACTGGTTCCCCCAATGATGGGGATGGGTGCCTTGTATCGAACACAATATAGATTCATATTATTTATTATTATGGATATAATTGACTTTTCGGCGACACGAAAACAGGAGCCAGTCAAACATCACCCAGCGCTACCGAATTCTATTAGAATGATAATAATTGGGCCGTCTGGAAGTGTAAGACGCAATTATTGCTTAATTTGATAATGAGATGCCTCAAATGGGATAAGTTATATTTAGTGGCACCATCTGTAGATGATCAACGATGCTATGAAGTACTTAAAGATTTTAATGAAAATGCAAAGTTGCTGGATGAAGGCGGTAATATTATTGATTTTATTACCAGTATTAATGAAGCGCCATCTGTAGATGACCTTGATGGACTTATTAATAAGTTAGTGGTGTACGATGATATTATGCTGGACAAACAATCAAATCCAGCTCGGATATTTTCTCGAGGTAAACATAAAAACACAGACTTGATTTATGTTACTCAAAGATATACGCAAATACCTAAAGTAATCAGAGACAACTGCAATATTTTGGTTGTGTTTAACGGAGTTGATAATCATACGCTGCAAA
>JAECUM010047745.1:0-21733 GCA_016617855.1 Megalonaias nervosa
TATATATATATATATATATATAATAAACTTTAATTTAAATATATATTTTCCTTAATTATAACGGCGGAGGAATTTACGAGATTATCTGCAGTTAAACCCTCCAAAGCCAGATTTGATCTTGACAATAACCCTTGAATTGTCGAGGCGAGCTCTAGTTGATGTTAATTTGCCGAATAAGATATTAATCAATTGTATCCGTGAAGCCAAGAGAGATTTTCGCAACGATGATGCAGTTCATGTGTGGTAAACATTCAGAATTATGCAAGACGTCAATGCAACAATGAATGACAAGCGAGCAAGAACAATTATTAATTATCTCGACGAACAAAATATAATTTTAGAATAAAATCTATCGTAGCGGTAGATACAGCCGCGGTATTTGTCATCTGGATTTTCCGTGACAAACGTGACCCTGTTAGATTACATCACGCTGGGGATGTTGTCACGGTAAGTAAAAATTCCAAACCAGGAATACTGACTGGTATCGACAAACCGTATTATGAGCGAGCATATCCTGTGACGGCAGTTGTTTATGCGATATATCCGCTGAATGATGAACATAGCGTTAATGACCTCCTGCTGATGAAAATTTCTCGCTTGAATTTTGTTGCTGAACGAGTCGTAGAACACCCTACAAACGCGAAACGATGAAACGGTTTAACGGATTTACGACGTAAAACAATAAATCAGTGGATAGAAAAAGTTAAATATACCGGAGCGTCTATCAAAGACGTTGCTGAACTGGAGAAAAATTAAAATTCCCAAAAACGGTAAAGACGTTAACGGGGGAAGTTTTATACGAATCGAAGTATAAATCGAAAGGAGCTCCGATAGAGATCATCGATCATTACGCACACGCGTGGACGTCGGAGGTAACAATATTTCCACGAAATCGAACTGTTAACTTTTATAACGTTTATATGTTCGATTTTATCAAAAATACCAGTAAGAGCGACCCCGTATCCGTGTGGTTATTTCAAAGTTCAGAATTTGTGAACTATGATCAGTTTGTACGGCCTAATGGAAATATTTATCGTGCAGAATCTCTTCATAACGAAATGAAAATTTTTGCGTTGAAATATACTGATAATGTTGAACGATTACTCGGTAATTGTTTCACCGTTCCGTCAGTTGCTGCTCATTTTGCTCAGGAGAATAATTCATGGAAACGAACACTGTTGGAATTTCTTGAAGATATACAAACGCATTTGTGTCGAATACGGACTCGACGGGGTGTGGAATACTTAATACGATTATAAGGATGTTATCTCAATTGATATGGTTGCATGTTATCCTGGAATTTTTATTGGAATGGAAGTGTGTTCTGAATATTGCAAAAGATTTGGACATCCAACACATGAGATGACCAGAGTTGCGATAAATGGACCCTTACCAGATTTTGACTCAACTGGATTTGCGTGTATTGAGTCATTCGAATTTGCACCGAAAAATCTTCATCCGGTTATCGCTGTTTGGTTTGGAAAACATTTTAGCGAACGCGGTTGGGCTCTGTTAGTATTATTACAATATATGCTTGATGTAAAAAATATTAATATCGTTGGTTGTAAGTGAAGCAATTATATCATATCGTCCGCAGAAACAAGTTTGGTTACCACAACAGAAGAAATATTCCCCTGATAAAAATCCGGACGATACGGATCTCGAAAATAAACTTGCAAAAGATCTTGGCAGAAAAATAATTTGAAAATTTACACAAGGAGGATCATTTGATCATAAACGACATTGTACAATATTAATTATCGACGATGCTGAACTTGATTTTATAATTGCTGATACATGAGAGAGAGGCACACTTATAAGTCAGAATAATGCTTACTTATCGGACGGAATTAAATTAGGTACAATTATGTGCTATACTGATGGTGACTTACCAAAGTTTACTCAGTTAAGATCTTCGATGCACGCGTACCTTTCGATAGACTTATTATTGATGATAAACAGATTTCCTAATACCTCGGTTAGAGTCGCCACGGATTCAGTTTATATTAACAAAAAGAATACAGGATTGCTAAAACAATGTGACGATGCATCATGGGGCAAATGGAGAATAAAACGGGAAACAATTCTTAGTTTTTCTGAATCCACCGACGTTGAATAAAAGGAAATATATTACAAAAATAAACAGATGTGAAAATTTTCATCGGCTCCATCGGTATATGATCCTGTGGCCAGACATAAAACAGTTTATCTCACTGGACCCGGAGGTTCTGGTAAAATAACACGTGTGATTGAATTATTTTGGAATTTTGATATGGTTGTACTAATTCCGACTCACCGGCTTGCCAGATAAATGAGCGAACTATGAGTTAGACCTTATACTCATCACAGCTTCTTTAGATGGAAGGGAGGTGCATGGACTCCTGAGCGAATGGGTGAGAAATATATTCCTAAGATTATTATCTGGGATGAGATATGCACAGTGTCTGTGGAGGTATTAAAATATTTCTTGATTTGTTGTTGACGAGCAATACTGCTGTTATCATGTGTGACGATCATGGTCAACCACCACTTTTGTTGGATCATCTCCGTATGAATGGCTGAAAATGTTTTTAGATTATTATGAGGAAATAATTGATGATCAATGAGCTATTGATGAACCGCTGAAAGAGTTTAAAAAGTTAATCAGACTGCAGCCAGATAAGATTCAATGTGAGATAATGTTTCAAGTAATTCCAGAGACTGTGATGAGTGATTTTTGGAATTTGTGGCGGCCTGCTGATTTGACAGTTACAAGTAGAATGATAGTTCGTGATACACTTCAACAGCAATTATTCTGTTGCATTAAAAAAGGTTTCAGATTTACATGTGCCATTATGTTATCGACTAGCAGATACAGGAAAACAAAATATTGAAGTTGAGATTTCTGGAACCTTGACAGAGTCAAGGGAGAAACAAAAACTTGTATCAAATGCTATTGTTTTGGTTCCTGTGAGAGCTGTTGAGAGCGCGTTAACGATGGATAAATCTCCGTGGACTCTAGGATATGCTGTAACGATTCATTCGTCACAAGGATTAACTATTTCTGATACAAATATCTAGATTGTCGATGATCGGATCGACTGGTGAAATTTAGCTAATCTAGCATTGTCGAGAGTCCAAAGAATGTCTCAGCTACGGAAGGTTATCATAGACTGCGCAATGACTCAGGAAACCACTGCTAGCAATGTCAATGGTATTGTAAGGAAAAATTAACTGGTTATGAGCGATCTGACAAAAAAGTAAGCATGACTTTGATCTTGATGTTAGGTTTATCATGACGCTGACACAACAACAAAATAATCAATGTGATTGCTGCAACACAGTAATGTTGTGGCAGTATTCTTCTAATGACCCACGACAATTTACCGTGAATAGAATTAACAGTAGTCTCGGTCATACACGCAAAAATGTGATGTTGACCTGTCTTGAGTGTAATCGACGTAGGGGCGCTGGTGTCCCGCTTTCACAAAAGTGAGGGCTTTGGTAATTGTGTATTTTCAGGAATTACTTGTAATTGTTCACGTATAATCCACGTTGAAGAGCAGTTGAATCTAGACTGTATATTGCAGGTCTACCCGTGGATCATACAACTCTGAAAATGTTATGTGTGATCACACTCCAAATAGGATCAGTTGCTCTTATTCTACCACTTTCAAGTTGACCAGATTCATATAAATATCTTACAGTCACATTACCTAGTACTGGTTGTTTTGAGAGAAAGGGTCACGTCGTTGTACTGGCATGTGTTTTTTCGTGATCGCAGTGATGGTTTTCATGGCAGTTCCACGAGTAATTTCATTATTTAACGCAGTTATCACATTTGATAGTCTTGCAACCCATTCACGAGATCTCTTGTCTCTCTGAACTTTATTTAGGGACATTTCCTGCGCATATTGATATCCAAACAATCGCTCGGCAAGCGTTCGATTAAATGGCTCAACGATTGCCTGATCGCGATGAATTGCGGTGTGTCCTCGTCTGATTTTGACGTTATGTTGTTCATCATCGACGTTACTACACCTAGAAATACCTTGCCAGGATCAACCTGTAGTAGCTGTGGCCGTCGCAAGGGTCCTCGTTGATAAATTCGTTCAAACGCAGATGCAACTTCAGTTGCTGTCTTTGTTGATAGTGGTTCTGCTTCTTTATATGTACTTGCAACGTCAGCGACGGTTAGCGCGTATTTGTATGTACGCGATTGACCTCTACCAGTTTTCATGTTATCATGTGGTAAAAACAAAATATCTGCCTGATGAACTTCATTGGGAGCGCTGACATCAAAATGTGCATATTGAATTTTTTAGATGGTGGTAGATAAATTTGCCATATTGCCTGTCTTGCTAACCAATTTGCAGCAACAGAACGTATGACATTAGCGGCATCAGCAAGTTTACTAATCGCTGCTCTACCCCTCCAATATCCTCTTGGGCTATAATAAATCGATTCCATTATAATACATGTAGTTATCTATGATTAATTACCAGCCCCTAGACTAGCTTACCTTTCACCGCAGATCTTACCAGCCAATTAACTTGTGATTCTCTAAGAGATTTATTTTTACAGACTTTAAAGTATGAATCAACTTCACATCTGCTATATGTCGTTGTTGTAAATCTGGATTTTTATAGGCGACATTATAAACGTGGCACGCTCGATCAATCACATTTATTGGATACTCTCCATGTCTTGGTTGGTCTCGTTTGTCAAGTCGGATATCAAGTCTGGTTCCAGGACCACAATAATTATATCCAGGAAGATGTTTTACGCCAGGATACTTAGCCCATGGAACTCCTGGTAATTTTCCTAGTGAAGCAGCGATATCACCGCCTGTTTCATTAGAGATAAATCTGTATTTGCTTGTACCACAGTTTATACACTTGCCTGCAAGCGCACGTATTAAATTCTTTGTTATTATTTGTTGTTAATCCTCTGATGGCTCAAGTGGGATAAGTTGTATTTCGTGGCACCGTCTGTAGATGATCAGCGATGCTATAACGTGATTAAAGATTTTATTGAAAATGCAAAGTTGTTGGACGAGGACAGTAATGATATTGATTTCATCACCGATTTTGATGATGCTCCATCTGTGGATGATCTCGATGGATGTATTAATAATCTTGTAGTATACAATGATGTGATGCTAGAGAAATAATAAAATCCAGCTCGGAGGCAGACACAAAAACACCGATATTATATATGTTACTCAGCGATATACACAAATACCTAAAGTGATCAGAAATAACTGCAATCTTCTGGTTGTCTTTATTGGTGTTGATACTCACACACTAAGAAACATCCATCGTACTTGCTGTTCAGAAAACATGGATATGATTAAATTCAAAAACTTCTTCTGAAAACGCAAGCGATTCCTCATGGATTTATCACGATAAATTTACATGATCCTCGGTCGATGTATCGTGCAGGTCACGAAAAAAGTTTTGGTTGAGAGAGACAGCAGCAGGGAGGGTCACGAACAAAAGTGAGTGTCCCGGGTCGGTAAACGAGGACGCATAAAAATTTGAAAACATAAGCATCAATATAAAATAACAAAAATGAGATAACCCGGTTAGAGAGAGATCTCAGCCGCTTAAAGGCCTCGGTTTAGCGTTATCGTCCTTGTATTTTCGTTTTTGTAGGGAGCTTAATTTTCGAAAAAGGACTTCTCTAAAACGTGTTCTGTTCACTCTCCCTGCTGCTGCCGGTAGGCGAAACAATCTTGTTTTCAGATCACTCTTGAATGAGATTACAGTGTCCTTGTGTCTAAGATATTTGGGCAATTCGTTCCACTCAGCTGGG
The DNA here is from genome assembly GCA_016617855.1 of Megalonaias nervosa. NCBI lineage: Eukaryota > Metazoa > Mollusca > Bivalvia > Unionida > Unionidae > Megalonaias > Megalonaias nervosa. The sequence goes on from JAECUM010047745.1 coordinate 5,797, forward strand.
CCTTGGAACGCAAAGAACGTTGTCCTCATGACGTCGTTTTAACAGAGGTTAGGATGAGAAATGCGATTAATGGAAGAGGAGTGTAAGTTTCTAGATGGGGTCTACGTATGGGCGAGATCAGATAGGTATAATGGACTGGAACCAGTCAACAAAATGTAGCATAGTGAACAGATTTTGTGTTTGATTCTAGATCGTACGGATAGCTAGTGAAGATTAGATAACAAGGTAGATGTGAGTTCTGTTCTTCGTACTCTGAGGGCGATCCAAGTAGCCGTGTTTTGAACCTTTTGAAATTTCTGTAGTAGATACTGAGACGAACCTGACAGGATTGAATTACAATAGTGCAGATTTAAACTACTATGGAGCATACAAGACTTTCAGTGGCATCAACCGAAAAAGAATTGCGAATGAAACTGATGCTTCTCAGCTACAGATATGTAGCATTGCATATGTTCATTACATGTTGGTGTAATGAGAGTGTACAGTCCTGAGTGACATCTAGGTTTCGTGCTGACTGTGTAAATTTAATGTTGGCACTGATTATACCTATCGTTTCAGGTATAGGATATTAATGAGAAATGGTTCAGTTTTATGCGCTTTTCAATATTTTGTCCTTTATTGTACGCTTTTTTTAACATTATCAGTACTTCAATTTTAGTTAGCCATGCTAGCGTCTTAATTTTGGTTTACACTATTAGGTAATGCAGCTATATAATTTATTGGACCTCATTTTGCATACATATTGGGTACTGGTTTTACGTGTACTGAGTATATTTGTATATCTAATACAGGTATGTCAGACAGAGAGAATATTGTCCTGAATTATATAGTTTTCTGCTGCGTTCAAGGGTTAAAGTCATGGTTTGTTTATATATCTTTTATGATGAGATGTTTCTCATAACCTTCTTCTCACTTCTTCCTATGAGAAGGAAATACTCATAACTTAAGAAATGTCTTTGTCCATGGTTAGAGAGGGAGAGAAAGAAAGAGTTCAGGTTCTTTTAAAAGAGGTGTCACTCATAACTGTGTATATATGTATACATCATTAGGCAATATGGCAAGCTGAGGTACAGGAACTACAATAAGGAAGACAGAGCTTTACAATTCTCGATGAATGAACTGATTTTATAATATTACATTCTTGAGATACATTTACAATAACTTTATATTTAAAATATACGAAATACATATAAAATTACAATTTTCTTTCGAGCTTACCAATTTCATATATTTGTATAATTTCTGCTTTTTAGAAAATAATACAGATAATTAAATATCGACTAAATTCATGATAGCCAAATAGTATAACATTCAATATTTGCGATTAATGCAACAATCAGTTTCAAGAAATGTATTTTGCTAAATTTAAAATAGAATACTAATTTGGAATAGGATACTGAAACATTATTCTTTATTACTTCACGAATATTTTATTTGCAAATTAAACTTTGCTCAGTATGAAGTTGGTAGCGAATTCGTGTTCAACAAAAATCAATACTATAGATGCAAATGAATATAAATTAAACATTCCGATACATTTTAATATAAAATAGAAAAGAACACACAAAATTGTTGCGAAATTGTCGAGCCCAGACTGAATTTTTACCGTTAAAATATCAAACATTAAAAAGTCGCTATACCTTATAGAAGTCTACGAAAATAAACGATGCTAACCTGTAAGGAAGACAAAGCTTTTTGATTCTCGATGAATGAACTGACTTTGCGCAAGCTCGTTCCCAATTTATATGCAATTTTGGACGTATCCTCAAGACCAAATATGGACATTCGTCTAGGTACTTTTTGTATTCATTCATTTCGAATCAGAAGAAGTCTCACGTCTTCCAAGCTGATATTGTCTGTCTGTGTACCTCATCAGACAGACAATCTGCTGCATCGGCTTATTTGTTTTGAGAAACACGTGGAATCTTCTAGCATACTCAGCAAAAAGTAATTTTCCTGTTCAACATGACTTACAACCTAGTCTAAAAATTGTTGACTTTTGGATACAAGGGAAATGTATTTTATGGTACAAGGGTTTTGCAATTTCTCGTAAAAGCAAAGTCCTTATTAAAATAGTACACAGTTGTAGTACAGAAATAAGGAAAATTAATCTCAATACAATCTAATGAAAAATAACTTTTAATACAATCTAGAGAAAATTTCAATCCTAATAATTTTACTGTCCTAATATATCTCATGCTTTTACAGACGTGACTGTCACCATTTGCTTACAGACATGACTGTCATCATTTGCTTACAGACGCGACTGTCTCCATTAACTTACAGACGTGACTGTCACCATTTGCGTACAGACATGACCGTCACCATTTGCTTACAGACGTGACTGTCACTATTTGCTTACAGATGTGACTGTCACCATTTCAAATCAAGGCTTCTGAAGATGAGTTTTGTGTTGCACTGAAATGCCTGTCATATGAACCAATATGTATGAAACATGCCTCGAGTGTATCACACAGTAAGATGCATTCATACAACTTGCATCAGCTTAGAACTTGACTCGTTATAATGACTGATCATGATGGTACTGTGGGTGACAATAAACCTATGAATGAGTCTTTCTATTATAAAGACCGTTTGTTTCTACACATTGAAAATTTACTCTTGTGAATTTACATCTTAGTATTACAATTAGAGATAAAGAGATTGACCGCGTTCAAATGCACTGTCAGCATGTATTCTAGATCCCAATATGCAATTTTAACGAAATGGCGGAGATATCTAAATATGGACAGATTTAATGAGAAAAGCAAGATAGGACTAGCATATCAATGCTGTTGGAAAATAGTACCATGGGAAAATATCAATACATGACGATGCTAGAGGATAATATTACCATGGGAAATAACAATACATATCAATGCTATAGGAAAATAGTACCATGGGATAGAATCATTAAAAAACAAAGCTATAGAGAAATAGCACCGTGGGATAAAATCATTACATAACAAAGCTATAGGTAAATACTACCATGGGAAAAATCAATACATAACAATGCTATGGGAGAATGGTACCATGTGAAAAGAAACATTACATAGCAATGTTATAGGAATATAGTACCTTGGGAAAAATCAATACCTAAAAATGCCATAGGAAAATGATACCATGAGAAAATATCAATACATAACAATGCTATAGGAAAATAGTACCGTCGGAGAGAATCATTACATAACAAAACTATAGGAAAATAGTACCATGGGAAAAAATTAATATGTAACAATGACATAGGAAACTAGTACCATGGGAAAAAAAATCAATACATAACATTGCTATTGGAAAATAGTATCATGGGAAAATCAATACATACCAGTGCTATAGGAATATAATACCATGGGAAAAAGTCAATAGATAACATTGCTATAGGAAAATAGTACCATAGGAAAAAAATAAATTAATAACAACGCCATAGGAAGCAAGTACTATGGGAAAAAGAAACTATATAATAATGCTGTAGGAAAATAGTACCAAGGAATAAATGCAATACATAATAATGTTATCGGGACTTTATATCATGAGAAAAAGTCAACGTAAACCAATGCTATAAGGAAACAGTACCATGGAAAAAGAGACAATACTAACAACGCTATAGGAAAACAGCACCTTGGGAAAAGAGAGACAAGATATACAATGGCAAAGGAAAATAGTACCATGGGAAACGAGACAATACATAATAATGCCATAGGAAAATAGTACCGGCGGAAAAAACGAATTTCATTACAATGCTATAGGAAAATAGTACCATGGGAAAAATGCATTACATAACTGTGATGTAGGAAAATTGTATAATGGGGAAAAATCAATGCATAACTATGTTATAAAATTAGTACCATGAAAAAGGCAATAAATAAGACTGTTATAGGAAAGTAGTACGATGGAGAAAAAAGCAGCAAATAGTAAATCATAATCTAAGAGAAAGTGCAGAGATGAGTTTAGAATGCACAAACTATATGCTTTCTATCTTGTGCCTCTATTTTAAAATATACCTTGCGACAAATAAAAAAGAACACAAATTAATTAGCAAAGCTTTGTTGATATTAATAAATGCTGTCAAAACAAACTTCCGCACACACTTAATGTACGCAGTTAGACTGAGCATTGTGACTGATGATAAATATAATGTTTTGAATAACAAATACAAGGACAACTTCTCATCTTTCCAAGGACATACAGATATGTACCGTATCGCCATTTTGTCGCCTTGGAAAGAGAAATATAAGAGCATATCCGTCATGCGTGGTGTGCAGGATACAGGTTACATATCCAGATCCTCTTGGGTTTAAGTCATGACTGTTTAATTAATAATAAAAAATAAAACTAATAAAAGTTCAACTTCAGGCTTTGTGTAATACATACTCCAACTTCCCGTTAGGTCTAAATTGATTATTAAAACAATAAAACAATGAAATATAATTTTTTCACCATTTTTCCTCTTCAGATTTATTTACATCCTTCTGTAAAATGTGGTTAATATTTTGGCTGCACACATTGAAATATAGAAATATATAGCTACAGTATATGCAAACGTTTTTACTCAGGAATATAGGTAGTAATATATGTGAACTGGGCCTCCAGTGGTCCTCCCTGGCTTCAAACGGGAACATGTGAGGGTCTCTATGGCCTAATGGAGAAATTATCACGCTGGGGTCTCTACGGCTATAGAAAGGATGATTGCTTCCATAGGGTTTATAGCCTCAAAACGGTAATAGCGTTACAAGTGGCTGACCTCGATCTGGCGGTGACTTAGTAACAGTGTCCGGGTTCAAGTCAATACGCGCTACTCCAGGTAAGTATGGAAAATGCTATATTAAATGTGTCCTTAGGGTTAATACGCGGGGACCCTATAGACTGAGAAAGGTATATATCCAAAAATGGTTATAGCTTAAAAATGTAGTATGGGGTCAAAAGGGTTAGGGGGTCAAAGGGGATGCGCAGTGGTAAAGGGTTTTAAGAGTTAATTTTGAACAAAAACATATTAACAAATACATACACAAAATATAGACAAAACACATTTTTGGCAATAATGAAAGAGTATCTCAGTATGTCTAAGAACATCACTTTTTTCTTTCCATCCTAAGGAATCCAGCCAGGATGACCAATAACTCTTAACTCTCCCTGAACCTTGATCCAGTTTGAAATATTGTTGTTTCTTCTCATTTTCATTTACATTTCTCCCCTTAAACCCATACGGTCTTCATCTCATTTTTCTCTTCCATAACTTCTTTAGTCAGATTCTCAGTTCTGCGGAGGGTAGCCGCATCCCATCTCACTTGGCTTAAAGTGTACGATTGAGCCTCCATTTGCTGTAGTAGCTGCCCAATGTCCTGTAAAATGTCTACTGCTGCTTGTATGTGTGTGAGTGATTTGGATTTTTAACGTAGCTTTAACAATCTTTCAGTTATATTGCCACGATGTCTGCAGTGTGGCAGTTTATAGTGATATCTAGCATTGGGGCATCATGTCCCACTCAGTCACATTATCCTGACACCAGGTCGACCAGTCCTAACACTAACCTCTTAATGCTCACCTCCTAACGAGGCAGTTGTTAGTACCATTTTTATAAGTCTTTGGTATGACTCGGCTGGGGTTAGAACCCGCATCCAAGGCGGACGCTCTAACCACCAGGCCACTGAGCAGGCTACAGTTACTTGTAAATTTCTGTCATCTTATTCTCTTGTTGGATGGGTAATGAATGGTTGCTTGCTTGTTTTTATTTTAGGTCGCTTACGACCATCCGGTCATGTGCAACTGATTAATGACTGCTAAAGTCTATTTACGACTATCCGTCACTTTATGTGCTCAGAGTGCACTACTTAGTTGTGAGATGGGAAATGAACCAAGCATCTGAGAACACCACGGTACAAGGCTATGATAGCCCGCACCTCGTCGATATTTTGGGACGAGTGGGAATCGGAACACGCACTTGTTAGACATTTGGCTCCGTACTACTACTGTCAAGTCGCCCGGTGAGAATGTACCTCCGGGCGACACCCCAGTTCCATGAGTAAACGTTCTTCGGGGCATTTGATTATTCAGACGAGTGGAAATCGGCCCACACACCCGTCTATTCCATGTCCGGGAGCGGTAAGGAGGCAAACAACTCGGCAGGAAACTCCAAACATATGAATGATGTGTCTTCGCGGCCTATCAACCAAAATCCTACCCAAAAATATAAATAAAAAATGTTTTAATTGCTCCTTACTGTAAGATACAAGTCAAGAAATTATTCCTTTAGCTGACACATTTATTGGTCAGGCGCTTGACGAGGTAACGTGTGTTCCTGGTATTCGTCAATCAAACGTATTGATTACAGTGATCCTCTTTTTACTACACTTTGTCTTTATGATAATCACGGTGACAAAACACGTCACTTATTGTCAAATAGTAACACAATTTTGAGATATCCTATTTATTTCAGAGGGCTATTAGTGAAACAAACGAGACACAATTACCAGTCCGCTATTTTGTAAAGTATGGGGTCCTGTGAAAATTGTGAGCACCTAGGGTATCTGCTGTTCACGAGTAGTCAGTGAGTTTTCAAAGTGATGTTCCTAAGTCATGTAGACAGGAAACTCTTAGTTTAGCCCATGAAACGCATTTGGATGGTCCGTAAATCTTACCACAAGATTCCGAGTCAATTTTATTGAAATACAGTAAAAACGGAATGTTATTAACTACTGTGGGCCTTGTCACACTTGTCAAATAATAGGAAAATCCATTCACAAGATACCTAAAGGCAACCACTTATGCATTTAACGAAACATTTACCAGAATAATGGTACATTGTGTCGGTCCCTTACGAAAGACCAAGTCTGGCAACCAGTACTTACTGACCATAATTAGTGAGTCCACAAAATTTCTACAGACAATTCCTTTGAGGAATATTAAAACTAAAACCATAGTAAAAGCTTTTATAATTTTTTTTACAACTTTTGGCCAGCTCAAATATGTTCAGTCTGATCAAGGGTCAACTTTTATGTCTACAACTTTCTAAGACGTGGTGCATTAATTAGGCATCTAACACTTTTAAATCTGTTGCCACTCACAATGAAAGTGATAGGGCTTTAGAAGGATTTCATTAAACATTGAAAATTATTATTCGATCATATCGTTTTCATACAGGAATAGACTGGGACATGGATGTTCATTAGCTGTAGTTTGCTCTTAGGGAACCATTTTAGAAATCATTTGAATTTAGGCCTTTCAAACTATATTTTGGATATATCGTCAGTGGGCCATTGACGTTATTAAAAGAGAAACTTATTTCTATAAAACGTCAGAAATTAAATCTTCATGGCTATGTCTCTGATTTCAAACATAAGTTGTCAAAGGCTTTTGAGCTAGCAAGAACTAATCTTCATTCTGTTAAATCAAAAATAAAATTAATTTATGACAGAAATGCAAATTAAAGAAGTTTTCAGCCGGGTAATATAATTCTGGCTCTCTTGTCCATAACTCAGAATCCTTTTCTGGCTATGTTGTATGGGTAGTATACTGTTGAAATGAAAGTGAGTGAAATTATATCATCAATACTCCTGGGAGGTAACTACATAAATGACGTTGCAATGTAAATATGTTAAAGAAGTATGATGATAGAGATTCCCCTGTATATCATTTAATCAATTTAGTTGTTCCTTGCGCACACATTGAGGCTGCAAGCGATGGCTTGCAATTGGACTGTAGTCACTTTGGCGTAACCAATCTTCGGAATCCAAAAGTAATGAATCGTGAACAAAAACAGCTAGTATATGAATATGAACACTTTCCGGATATTCCAACACAAAGTTTATCATGACACTAATATTGTAGATTCTACACCTGTGAAACATCATCTTTACATGATGAATCCTTTCAAACATGAATGTTTGAAAAAATAATTCGATATTTGTTTGAGAATTATTTCATAGACCCGAGTAACCTTAACTGTAGTTCACCTTGTATTTTAATGCCAAAACCAGATAATACTTTCCGCATGTGCACTGACAATAGAAAAGTGAACAGTCGCTTCAGAACAGATTATATTCCAATGCCAGGATTCGATGGCTGCTTTGACAAAATTGGAAATGAAAATATGTCACCAAGTTGCACTTTTTGAACTAATTCTGGAAAAATTCCACTCAAGAAAAGTGATAAGAAAATTTCAGCAACTTGTACTCTTCTTTGAAAGTCTTTAAAAGTGTGTTTTTGTGATAGACCTACGAATTTATCTGACTTATCTGCGAATTTATCTGACTTATCCACGAATTTATCTGACATATTACCAAGTTTGAACAAGTAAATTCTGGTTTGTAGTAAAAGAGTCCCCTACTAAAACGACCTTTGGATTTCCTGTTGACTTCTGGTATTTTTGGCACTGTAATATAACTGGAGTTTATTATTGGACATTTAAAGCGTGAACGCAGTACTTGTTAACACTATTAGAATCAAATTATGTATTGTTTATAATATTTTGTTGCAACAGTGGGAGCTAATATCACTTGACGTTCAGGCCAGACTCACCCTTGACCTTAGGATCCAGACTCAAACTTCACATCAATTTCTCATGTGATATCAGTGCATAGCAAAATGTTAGCAGCCATAAACACTTCCTAATATTTGGTTCTAGACAACACAAAATGTACATAAGGACGTTATAGGTTACACCAGATGTTCACGCAGAGGGACGTGGGGGCCAGGGGGGTGGGATGTGTAATACTGATGATTATTATTACATCAAAGTATGTGCATGGTAGAAATTTCTTGAAATGCAACAATCATACTTATCATCTGTCAAGATTACATGAACATATATTCCGTTTGAATGCCACACAAATAAGCATAGTGCATAATTGGTGTCTAAGTTTGTCAATCCACAAAAAAGTAAGACAAGAAATATTTAGTATAGGTATCGGACCACTAATGTTTTGCAGCAACGGATATAGTCTTATGGCAGGGAGTATTCATAGAGTAATACATGTTTTGGGATCATTTTATGTTTTAAAAATTTATTTCACAACCTTCAATTTATATATTATATTTAACAAGATAATATTAACTTTTGTTTTGACATTTTCTGTATAATTTCCTACTAACATAATATTATATATACTTTGCTGGGGCTATATTATTAGGGAAAACCAGAGTGTCACTGGTTCAATAGCATAGTGTTCTAATCAGTCATATCGCTACCATGTCTGCAGTATGTGAATATAGGGATCTAATAAGTGCTGCAGAACATATGGCTTTAAAGGGGAAAAAATGTTCTAATTCGGGAGAATGAAAGCATACTGTCTGTATACTTATCTAAATTATTTTTGTTTATATTATATTAACAATGATTTGTATGGGAAATCATTTAGTGGTCCAACCCCTAGATGTCCCATACTTTCTTATGATTAGCTGCTGATATCATCTTCCAGTGACACAGACGTCTGTAATTATTTTCATGTTTTGTTGACAGAGATAAATGTTTGTGAACGAGCTTCCTAGCTTCCACCATCAACAATGGACTTTATAAAAAAATTACTAAGTTGATTTTATAACTAAAGTGTCAATAGATATAGCACTTGAATCGTATCATTTTGAAATTCTGCAGAAACGGTTTCAGGTAGTCAGGCTTTAAAATTAAATTCTTATGAATAAATAATCAGATTTGGAATGGAAACTGAGATGTTACTTGTCTTACGGTAGAAGAGTGAGGTCTATACTAGTCTTGATCATAAGTGTCTAATTGATTATTAGTTAATAGTATTAATTTATATATATATATATATATATATATATATATATATATATATATATATATATATATATATATATATATATATATAATGTTTGAAGATTATCCCGTGTGATTAACAGTTTTGTATTTTTCTTTTCTTCTTCAAAACGGCAACGTGCATAATTACCAAACATGACTAATGTCAGGAAAGAACTGTTATCGCTTCATTTAGGCTTCATTTAGTTTTGTTGGGTTCTGTGCTTGCAAAAGTCTGGTACATATTGTCGTAATGCTATCAACCATTTTAGCTTCAAGCATGATTGTTGCACAATAGCCCTAATAAACAGTTGCATTTTATAACAATTTGTTTGCATGTGAACGAACAGTCAATATTGGCAAACTAATAACGTAGCACTGCTTGTGACTTCAAAGAAGTAACCTTTGCATTGGATAAGGCACGAGGCTGGTGTCAAAACTGCAAATGACATGAAAGGCAAAAGAAAAATATAGAACATTATATCATTCTAATTTATTTTCTTACATTGGTAAATTGTCAATAGCTAACATTTGCAAAATATTTAAGTTTAAATATCATAATATGCTTAAAGAGGACGGTGGGGTCGTAGTATCAAACTCCCATCGTGTAAAGAAAATCTATTCAAAACTCGAAATAGCCATTGTTGGTTTTTGTTCAATATCCACTCCAGTCTGTTTTAAACCACACAGACCATGATTGCATATATAAATATACAATGATTTTAATCTGTCTAGAGACAAGTTTCACAGGTATGATTAAAATTGACTCATACATAAAATATAATACGTGTTTTATTTTGAGTGGGCTAAAATAACGATTTTGATTATTTATTTATTTATCGTGTACATTGCATGCCCAGCCATTTAACAGCATCATCATCAGCAAGTTGCAGAACCTGTACAGCTACAGGAGGGGTCTGTGGCCTGGCCCCATCGGACAAGGTTGACTGCACAACGACCATGTCCTGTCTGGAAACGGTTCATCGTGGTCTACATATGTCGTGGAAGATTGAAGCCAGGAAGACAAACAGATGGCTCAGCTACGAGGGAATGGTTGACAACATCTGTTGAAGACTACTCATCACTCCATGCCAAAATAGATATCATATCCTCCGGCAACGGACCTAACTAGATTGGAAGTCTCGAAGCCAAGCGCACTGCTGGCTGTAAGGTGATGTCCATGTACAATGGAAGTTTAATACTGGCATTGAGAACCGATTTTGATATGGTCTAGGGATGTATCGAGGGCGATCATTCAAGTAAGATGAAATGGGCATGTAATAAAATTGTATATAGGTCTACACCAGATTGTGATCTAGCCTTACTTCGAATTACAACTGTAGTGCCCAGACAATACCTTAAGGTAACAGTCTAGAAATATGTCATATATAAACCAAGGCAAGACTCACAGTGTGCTGATGATAGGTAGATACTCCACTTGAACATGGGCATACCCAATAATTTCATTTTAAAACTTTAAATGAGCTTTTATGTATAAATAGATCAATAAAAAAAAATTACAAAATATAGACAATAAAAACATTGTTAAATTTTCTGAGAAAAGAAAATATAACGACATCTAAAAGCTACTCGTAAAAGTAAATCAACAATAGAGGTGTAAAAATTATTCAAGGGACATAAATCAGTAATAGATGTGTGAAAAATATTCAAGGTACATAAATCTGTAATAGAGGTGTGAAAAATATTCAAGAGACATAAATCAGTAATAGATGTGAAAAGTATTCAAGGGACATAAATCGGCAATAGCTATGTCAAAAGAATTACATGAATCAGATGTGTGAACACTATTTAATGGAGAAATTTATCACTGATGATTATTTAGAATAAAGTCCTGGAATGGGAAACTCAACACCATTACATATAACGTTCACTCCTCAACTACAAGGTTTTGAAAATTAACTGTCTACACTAAAACAAAAATGCTAATAATTTACAACGTTGATGCAAACATACGTTGTGCACCATGTATGCATAAAACTTGTGCTTTGTACCGATGTTACTGAAAGAAGGTGTAGAGGACGTGATTCCGTGACGTATTCGTTCTCCATATCAATTGAATTCTTTCACTGACAAGCTCCTCTGTTAAGCGTAGAACTATGTCTGTTGCTATGTATTGCGTATGAGTATCAACAAAAATACAAATTTTTAAAGGCATGATCCGATGTACAAGTTCTGGCATATGCCTTTTAATAGCGTCATTAGTGGTGTACAATGAGAAACTACGGATTCAACTTTCGAATCGAACATCTGTGTAATACTGAATGTGCATGTGATACATATTTGTAATGTTATGTTCTTTATTCATTGAATTTACCACAGCCTAAATAACCTTCCGGTCGTAATACGATGCCAGTTTAATGTATGTGTTACGATGTAATTTTTTTTTAGGAATGTTTAGAAAGTATGATTGTCGGAATTGTAATGTAAATTCAGATAATTTTGACAACGATGACCATTGCTGGAATTTTTGTATTATGTGATTCTACTATGGCGTCTTTAATATAGTTTATCAATGTTACAACTGGATCTTGTAAAACAAATTTGCAGGAGAGGGTTTACGCCAACATCATTGTAAAACAACAGCTGTATATTACAAAAGAAATCTTCACTAGAGGTTTTCTCACGCCGGCAATTTTTAGACATCACTAAAACTAGATTAGGATCTAAGTTGCGTGCTGAAGCAATTTTTGACCAAGCAAAGGATCACTTGAACAGAATAAGGGCTTCGCGGGTTTTGAATCATGAGTGGCGTGCGTGTTCCAGGAATACGTAAGTAAGGCTGAGAGTTGTAAGTTATGCCCTATTATGGCACAAAGCTAACGACTCCAAGAATAGGGACCACTATATATGCATATGTATGTCCGATATCGCGGACTGTTCACGTATTGCCGTACCGCAGACTTAAATCTCTGACTTCTTTTTTCCCGGTAAGAGGAATGTAATTAGTTTTAGTTTGAGATTTTTCTTAGTTTTCTAATTTATTGAGAAATAAGATGGGTAGAAATTATTTCATTACCTCTAAAGAAGTTGTAACATTTTATTATTATTATTATTATTATTATTATTATTATTATTATTATTATTATTAATATTACATTGCAATATACTTTTTTAATATAATGTGTCTCAGATTATTTAAATTTATTTAGAATTTGTGTTAATTAATATTATTAAGTTTGGTTTTGTAGAAATGTTTTGCTACAGCTCCATGCTAGAAAATAATTTATTTAGAAATAAAATACCTTTGAAATTATAGGAGATAATATTTTAGTTTTTAGAATAAAGATTTAATAAAATACTTTGATTCAAAATAACTTTGGTATCAATTTGTAATATTTTATTCTTAAGCATTCTTGCTCTACTGGCAATATATTTGGGTTTTAATTCTAATAAATACTCACAGAAATTATAGAATTATGTGAAGTTGGTTAGTTCTAATTAAATATAACATTTTTATTAAATATTTTAAATGATTTATGTGTAATGTTTCTTCTATATCTAGGGTGGTGTTTAATTTTAATAAAGAATTGCTGTACTGCCGACTTTGATTTTTGATTTCATCTTTTCCAGGTCGATCCCGGTACTTCTTTGCACATATTCGAAATGTAATACTTCATTGTTGGAGTGACACCTCCACTTAAAGGAAACCAGAATGAAGTCTTTTTCTCTCTCGCTTTCCATCTGAGAGTACCCCATCAATAAATTGAGAAATGATGAAAGAACTTAATGCCCAATAAACTGACCATCACAAAATGGGTCAAATATACACATTAACATATTCTCTTTACCGAAAAATGGTGGAATATTAACATCTCCATCTTTCTTTTCATGAAATAAGTTCAAGATTTTTTTTTCATATTTGTCTAGGCCATTTTCAAGAGACTTTGTCGGAAATTCATTTGAAGTCGACATATCTTTCCATACGTCATATAAAGTTATGGGCCTTGTGTTTATTACATGCCTGAAAAGATTTAGTACTTATACGATATGCAAATTTTAACCGACTTTGGGCGAATATAAATATTGGTGTAGGCGAGATCGTTCCGGAAGCAGTTAGGGAGAAATTGAAAACTACGGACGTATATCCGTGATAATAAATGACCTCTGCATTTAACTGTAACTAACATCATACGAGCATAAATTATTACCTGGTAAACAGTAAATATATATATATATATATATATATATATATATATATATATATATATATATATATATATATATATATTAAAGATACGTCATGCATAGCTTACATTATGTACAGTTAGTGAAGATTCGTCATACATCGCTTCAACAATATATAAGTATTAAAGATACGTCAAACATCGTTTGAACTATATACATGTAGTGAAGATACGTCATACATTGCTTGCACTACACACAGGTAGAGAAGATACTGTAATAAACTTTAGCCAGTTACTAGGGGCAAACGTCACGGAGTGAAGTGTTAGTTAGTTTCCATGATTTCATTGTTTTACATTTGCATTCCGATCAGAGCCGCACGAGTATCTTTGAGCTCAGTAGTCCCTATTAAAATTTGGTTGTGTGGATTGACTGTGTGACTCAATGAGCATACTCTGTGACTGGTAAATTACACAATAGAATAAAAGAGAAGGGACTGTTCCGTCGTCGGCAGGCGCCGTCTATAGTTGCCATGGTGGTAAATGTGATGAAAAGGTACAGACGAAATGTAGTGTAAAACCATGATTTGACTGGCCTAAGGTGGGGTAGTAAAAATAGTTGCGTGTATTAGTTGGTTGAGTAGTATAGTTTTACGGCGTGAAATGCTAAGGGCACGTTACGGAAAGCTAATGAAGAGAAACCATGCAGTTGTGCGGTTGATGGAGAAATTGGGAAGGTGTGAGATCTGTGGTATCGTATTAATTAGAATAAAATTATTTTTAGAATGAACACGTTGGAGTTTCCGGTTTGCAACAGTGGTTGTATAGAGGTCTTCGGAATTAGGGGAAACTTATGACTTCTAGCAGAATCGCGCCAGGGTTTGACATCGCTCGGTCAAGTAACCCCTTTATTTGTAACAATACATCATACATCGCTTGTACTATACATGTAGTGGACATAAGACAAAGATCGATGGCAAGACAATGTATAGGCAAATGTCCAAAACAATTGATCTCAATGCTACAAATGCAGAATACCGATCCTCTTTAATTTTGTCTTCTCTGAGTACCCACGGTGTCTCCGGCTCCCCCCCCCCCCGGCCCACCCCAGGGAAATAAAGCACATCAACATTTAGGTCACTTGTTTGGTACGGACTAGTAAATTCTTCCATCTTCTCAGTACCAGAGTTTACCCATATTGCACAATGAAATTATATAATCAAGTGAGAGTTCACAACTTTGAGAGATGTGTTTAAAGCTAACATGATTTTTTTTTTTCTATCAAACTTCTATGTTAAAATTTTTGCAAATGTTCGTACACAGTCCCTTTAGTAGTTGTCTGGTTCAATTACAATTTGGTGGATTTCAGAATAGGATTAAAATCTGATCCAGATCAGCTTCTGAAATCGAACTTCATTTCAATATGGCACGGGACACCGGGAAAAATAATATATTTCTTTTTATTTCCTATAAAAGTTCATTATAAGAGTGGAAAGCGCCTCTATTTCACTAGCATTTAATATGGCACATGACGCAGGGAAACAGGTACAGTTTTGTATTTGCCACAAAAGCACTTGTAATAGAAAACTTTACATGACAGGATGGGGCTTATTGTAAGAATTATGACAGAATAGGTCTTATCGTAAGAATTACGACAGAATGGGGTTTATTGTACGAAATATGACAGGATGGGCTTATTGTAAGAATTACAACAGAATGGGACTTATTGTAAGAATTACGACAGAATGGGGCTTATTGCAAGACTTACGGCAGAATGGGACTTTTTGTGAGACTTACGACATAATGGAGCGCATTCTGGTGTAACTAGACATGATCGCAAGATTTACAACAGAATGGGTCATATGATGCTGTCATGAGACCTGAATGCAAGACTTACGACAAACTTTTCGGCGTTTACATTTTAGTCCCTGAAATAAAGGTTATCCGACTCAATAAATAGGATTACTGTGATGGTAGGTATTCTTCACGCTATCGCACATGCTTATAGCAATTAAAACAAGTTCATATATATATATATATATAT